>OMNN01024127.1:65848-84322 GCA_900302755.1 Chromis chromis
ATAGTTTACATAGTTTGGTTTAGTAGATTTTTGCTCTACAGCCTGTCGAGACTAATGCACAGTCTGGCATGATACAGTTGGTTCAGTTTTGAATGATAGTATACAATCCTGATGGAAAATAGACATATTGTGGGATGTATAGGATATATATATATGATATATAGGGTTTTATCTCTTGATTAATGTTAAATATTATATGACATATCATTAGAGAGCAATCACTTAAATGCATCTTAAGCTTGGGCAGTTTTTCTTTTCAGAGAAAGTACAAGTTTGCAAGACTTGATATGAAAAACAGATGGGTGACAAAAGAAAAAAAAGTGTCTTTGGGAGGTAAACAGCTTAAATGCACCTTGACATTAAATCTCTGCTGTACTGGAGGGATGAACAGCACTATTCATAAATATATTCCCTCATTTGGTATTTTTATGATGGCAGACATTGCTGTCTACCACATATTTCCAAACTATCTCATAGAGGCTCAGTTTTCATTTTGAGATTTGATACCACAGGACGTGATCCGCATCATTTTCATTCTCATCATCAGTGACCCCTTGTTCCCCATGGATGTGGGCATTATCATCCTGGAAGAGACCACTCCCATCAGGATAGAAATGTTCCATTAACTTTGCATTGATTTGCAGTGACCTTTTCTTCACTTTACATGCGACAAGAGGACTCAAACCATATTAGCAAAATGCCCACTCCAGAATAAGAGTCACCAGATCCTCTCATTTTAGGGATCAGAGTTTTTCCATTAATTTGTCACCCAAGTGTATTTCTGCTATAGTTTTCATACAATAGGGTTTTCACGCTGTCTGGCTTTAGTGCGAGCTTTGTTTTTACTGTTTGCACATACCTAGGCCTACAATCTATATGATTACATTTCTATTTCAAAGTGACACTAAATAAATGTATGTTAAAAGAAAAAATAAGAATATGTATTATGCACCATAATTCACACTGTACAATGATAATTAACCAAGCTAAATATTAAATATACACCTAAATAAGGGCATGTACACTGCTTAAACTGATGATTACATCCTGATTATCTCCATTGTTGGCAGCTTTAAACCAACGTGGACCTGCAGGATAGTGAGGAGACGCCGGAGCTGCTGAGGGTTTGTTCAAGAGCAGCAATGTTTAACAAAAAAACCATCCCTTGCGGTGTAAAGTCAAACTACGGCTCATAGTTAAACTAAACTAACGCTAGACTATACACTCTTGTTTTTATAAGGTTATAAAAATCAGTGGAAATCTTAATGGATGCTTTAAAACTTGACAAAACTGTTAACATACTCACCTTCGCAGCTGTTTGTTCTTGAATGCAACCTTTTCCGTAAAACGTCCCAGTGGCGGGAAGTAGATACTGTGTAAGACTAAACCCAGCCGTCATTTTAAATACATTTGCACATATTTAAGCTGCTGTTAGCGAAGAAAAACTGCCCTAAATAGTGAAATTATAAGCTGCTGGTTAATGCCAAGATGTCTACTTCATCTGTGTCGAAGGTAAAGTGAATAAATATGTCGTTTTATATTTTAAAAAGCTCATGAGACAGTCACAACATGGCCACATCACTGTGTATATAATGTTCATAACTTACTGGCACTGTTTGAAACTTACCCTCACTGGTGTTTCAGGGCTGCTTTGTTTTCAAGCCCAGTGCCAAGAAGAAGAAGACTGTCAGTTTGGGTGAGATACGTTCATGATAAAGTTTTCTGTCAGGTGGTTCAGGTGTTTTAATTCACGTTGATGTGATTCCTCCACAGAGAGTCATTTCACAGATGGCTGTGAGGGAGCTGAGAGCAGTGAAACACGGTTCAAAGTCTGTCAGCATCTCTGGGACAAAATCAAAACGGACACAGAGGTAAGAACAGATATCACAACAAAACTTACAATGTAAAGTTTGTGTTAAAGGTGGTGTCACAGCTTGATATATTAACAGCTTTAACTTGTTTATGCGTTTGGGTTAAGGCACTGTTTTATACTGATACAAATGCATACACATATAGTGACAAAATCATGGCATTGTTAATATATTGTTATTTAGAACTCAATCTGCAAAAGAACTGTTTGGCTTGTCGTTGTGTTGAGTGATCACATTTAGGCAGACTTGTTAGCATTGGTAGAAGTATTCAGATCATTTACCAAAATCAAAGTACCCAAAAAAAAAGTAAAAATAATTTTCTGCATGAAAAATCCCAGTTAAGTAAAAGTATATGAGTATTAATCGCAAAATGTAGTTAAAGTAAGTGCTAGTTGGTCATTCTGAGTGATTCGTTATCATATATAACCGCTTTAGATTATTAATACTGAAGCATCTGTGTGTCAGCAGCATGTTAATGTTGTAGCTGCTGCAAGTGAAGCTAGTTTGAACTACTTTATATACAGTTTTATGCACAGGCACAGCAGATAAATCTGAGAGTTCATCAGATGATTAATGGGAGAGAAAAGAAGTCTGTTTACAGATTCTGGACTTTTATCCTCTAATCTTTGATTTTATTTGGTGACATACTGCATCATTTGAACATTTGTTGAAATGAAACCATGTGAGAAGTTTAGAGGGGGAAAAAATCACAATTTGGTGGAGCTGTTGACAACTCAGTGGTGGCCTAGTGGTTTGTGAAACAAACTTGTAACCGGTGGGTCGCCGGTTCAAGTCACCGGACTGGCCGGAGGTTGAGGTGGGAAAGTGAGAGTTACCACTTGTCCCAGTCATCACCACTGTGGGCCCTTGAGCAAGGCCCTTAACCCCTGACTGCTCCCTGGGCGCTGCACTGCGGTAGCCCACTGCTCCTAGTATGTATAGTTAAGGTTAACTTTGAATAGGATGGGTCAAAATGCAGAGAAGGAATTTCCCCAAGGGGATCAATAAAGGTTAGATTATTGTTATTATTATTAGATTATCTGAAATATGATCCCAACTACACACAAGCCAAAAAAGGTGGAAACCACTGACTTAATCTTATACCTTGTGTTGTGTTTTTAAAATCATGTTACTTTAGCAATTGTGTAGAATCTTCAGCTTAAAAAAGCTGTCTAATAAATGTAGTGGAGAGAAAGTACAATATATTCCTCTTAAATGTAGTGAAGTGGAAGCATAAAGTAGCATAATGGAAATGCTCAAGTAAAGCACAAGTATCTCATAACTGTAATTAAATATTACTTGAGTAAATGTACTTACTTTCCTTCTACCACTGCGTTTTAGTCAGCATACCGAGGTTAAATGATTAAAATGTTTAAAAAAAAAAAAAGCAACTTGGCAAATAGTTCAAATAATATACTTTTTGTGCTTTTTGTAAGGTTTTACAGGATGAACTCAACAGAAAAATCTTGGACAGCCTGCTGGACTTCACCAGGAAGTGCTCCTCAACTCGACAAGACAGCGACTGGGCATCACAGATGAGGGCCAGTGAGATTCCCACAGCAGCTCTTGTGCTTGGTATGCTGCTGATAAGACAGTAATATTTGACATTAGAGTTCAAACTTACACTATCGCAACTCCTTACTGATTTGTAATATTATGGAAACATTTAAACTCTGTATTTTCATCTATTTTGTGCTATGTCCAGTCTGACCTGCCTTTGATATCCTCCGTAGGTGTGAATGTCCCAGATCATGACATGACTTTCCAGAGTCTGTCTGAGCTGCTCCAACAGTCCGTCACTCCTCATGTAGCCTCTGTGCAAGCCAAGGAATGTGGAGGTACAGGGTCAAGAATTCAAGACAGCTACTTCATTTTCTATTTTAGAGTAATGACATTGGTCAGCAGTTATTTTTGTGCTTTCAACTCTGTATTGTTTGGTTTATAATTTCAGCACTGAAGCATTTGATGAAGAGAGTCCTGGAGAGGTTAATGGATACAGTTGTGGATGATGACGACGAAGCGGAGGAGACTGAGCAGACCAGCGCTCAGATCCACAGGAGTGTACACTGCTCTCTCAGTACACTCTGTGATTGGTACATTACAAAAACAAAGGTAGGAGCACAAAGCACAGTTAGAGTGCACAGGTATGCATTTTGGTGTGTAAATAAGTTTGAAAGTCTTTAAAGCAAACTTTCCTCTGTATATCAGAAATCCAACAGTGGCACGCCTGGGAAAAAGCGCAGTTCTCCAGCCAGAGACGAACAGCAGCAGCAGCAACCTCCCATTGTAATTATTTTCAAGGATTTGGAGGCTTTTAACTCAAGAGTTCTTCAGGACTTCATACTCATCTGCAGGTAACTAAGAATCCTAGAGTTGAGTAATTTACTGGTGTCAGTGTTATTTTATTATGTAATTGTCTGCATACTTTTACAGAAGGAAGTGATCATAGTTTAGTAACAGTCCAAAACAACATAAACCTAGACTAGTGTTAGACCAAATGTTCCTCTAAGGAAACTTTGATCCATCATCTTGTCTAAACAGACAAATTACTGAGAAAGTGACTTGGCTTTGTAAGTGGAAACAGCATCTCTAAGAACTCAACTCTATTCCACAGTCGGTACATCGAACGTCTTCCGCTGATGTTTATCTTTGGGATTGCCACATCACCGAGCACCATCCAACACATGCTGCCCCACTCTGTGTCGTCCCTGCTGTGCATAGAGCTCTTCCAGTCCTTGTCCTGCACACAGCACCTGGCCACAGTCATTGACAAGGTAGTTTCACCCCGACATACAGCACAGTATGGAAGACATTCATCTGGAGTTGCATCTAATTGTGGCTTTCACAACGGAAAAGGCCTTTTTGTTATCTCTGAGGAAAGGATCACATTTGTTTTAATCTTACTCAGATATGAGACTTTTGCTTCCCTCTCAACAGCTGCATACTTTATTAAACTCAGCTGTATTTGAGTCGCATATTGTTCCAGCATCATAAAATATGTGGTATTACACAACTTTTGAATGTAACAAATAAAACTGTTGCAGTACTCATCTAAAATGGAGTTTGTCTTACAACTTGCTCGTGTTTTGCTTTTTTAGTTGCTGCTGTTTTGCATTATTAATGTTTTATTTGAGGGTTTCTAGAATCTGTCAATTTGACTTTAGGATATCAATGATGCTTTAAGGTTGTGTTTTTGCAGTTTGTGCTCTCTAAACTTGTAAGTAGGCAATAGACCCAGTAACCTCATCACCTGTAACATATCATGTATGCCACAACCAAAGCCCAGCAATAGGCGCTAATACTGCTTTCTTTGTTGGAGAGTGTCAAGGAGGTATTGGTTTTGGTTAATTGCAATTTAAAGTTAAGTATATCATATTGTTCTTCAGTTTGAATTGTGTAGTAAAATGAATTGCTATGCTGTTAATTCAATTTTAAATGAATCTCATGTTGTAAATGTTATTTTTGGTTTCATTTGTTCCCAGTTGATCCTGACATCTCACTTCCCTTTCAAGCTCAATGGTAAAGTGATGCAGGTGTTGATTAGCATCTTTCTCTACCACGATTTCTCAGTGAGAAACTTCATCAAGGGCTTACAGGTATGGAACAAGCCTCTAGATGTCTCCTCAGTCTGTCTAAAGATGTAGTTCACACATTAAAAAAAAAACTTGTGAGGCAAAATTCCTGCTCTGTTTTTGTGCAGCTGGCTCTGCTGGAGCACTTCCACTCTCAGCCTCTTAGTGTTCTTTGCTGTAAGAAGAAGGAGGCTCTGCTTAACATAATGCAGCTCAGTCACCGTGACTTGGAGAGGATCAGGCAGCTGCCCTCATTCAAGAGGTACAGACTCTTCCTAGATTCATCACTCGAAACAAAAAAATGCAACATTTGTAAGGTGGTAACAGTGGTAACAAGTATTTTTACAATTGTCAATTAGCTTGTCTTGTGGTTTGCGTTGACCCTTTCTGGTTGCATGTGTGTTTATCCCAGGTATGTAGAGAAGCAGGAATCGCAGGAACAGGTTAATCTGATGACAGATGACAGTCATTTAAAGGTACATTCTTTGTTTTATCTTACACATATCTGAGCAGACTAACATGTTAGGTTCTAATTTGAGTTTTGTGCCTCTGTTTTTCAGGAGGCGTGCCAGAAAATGATAAAAGGCCTGCGCAAATACCACAAAAACTATTATCCCATCCTGAGGTGTCTCCACACTCTGACCTCAGCCATACCTCGATATCCTCTTGGAAAACAGGCAAGAGTTGGCTGTTTTATTCCTAAATAATCTGATATTTTGCCTATTTTTTTTAAGCTGCCAAAGTTCTGGTATTATATCTGCCTTGATATAACGGTAGATTCTTTTGTGTTGCAGATCAGGGAGCTCCATTTAATATGTCTGGAGAAGAATGTATGGGAGAACGAGGATTACCAGTCAGCCATGAAGCTTCTGAAGTAAGCCTGGATAGTTAATTTATATGTCAACAAGTGGATGACATTCACAGTCTTTAGAAAAATGACTTGCATTTTGTGCCAAGCCTGCTGCTTTAGCAATACGTGTTGTCATAGGCACGCCTCATTTGTAGTAATATGCAGTAATTATTCCTAATATGTAATGTAATATGTTAGTTACATATTTTACCACCAGGTGGCAACCATTTCAGGGATATGTGTAGAGTTATTGCACCTCCTGGTGGTCAAACAGTAATTTAACTGCCGTAAAATAGTAGTGTGCCTTTGTTTGACAGTTTTGTTTGTCCTGCAGGAGCCCTACTAAATAACCCAGACTTTAGACCAACAAAAAGTCCACTTGAGGTGCTGCTGTACCATTCAGTTGTAAACCTGCTGTCCTTTCCTTTCAGGATGCTGGCGAAAGATGAGCTGATTGCTTTGCTACAGAGGTGTGCGGAGATCCTGCAACCTGTCAAATCAAAGAAGATGAAGAGCGCTGCTGTCCAGCTGGAGGAGCTGCTCGCCAAGTTCAAGCAGCTGGACAGTAAGTTGTGAAAAGTTTAAAACCTATGATTTTATTTTCTGGTTTTACAGAGATTCTCACGTTTCCTTCATTTTTTTTCACCCTGGGAGAGTCTCATGGCTCAATTAATTACGGCAAAAAGTAAATGTAAAGTATACCCATCACTTGATGCAACTTCTTGTCTTTTGTTTCGTTCCTAACAGCAGCTGTCACTGAAATGGCACCAAGTGTGGAAGACAGTATCACCTCTCCAATAAAAAATCTTCAAAAGAAAACAGACCTGTTCCAGCTGCAGAAGGTAACTCACCAGTACTACAAACATCATCTCCACCTGTCATTTCTCTCTATATCTCCACTATTGTAAAACTGGTGTTTTGGTGCTACATACGCTCTCTTACTATCCTGATCGTAGACGCTGCTGGAGATGAATGAGACTCGGAGATCAAAGAAACTGAGTCCATTTGAGATTCTGAGGAATGAAGCCCTGGAGTTTATCGACAGTTTGGTGAAGTAAGACGAGTGACGCTCTGGCTCTGCTGAATGTGGGATGCAATGAGTAAATACAAAATAAACACTCTTCATTTTATGTTGTTTTTCCCACCCAGGAGTCATCTGTCCCCCCCAGAGTCTCAGACGCTGTATGAAGTCTGTTACTACAGTTCGTCTGCCACTGTGAGACGCCACCTCAACGCAACACCTCGTATCTCCATTCAGGCAGCTCTCAGCAGTCCCTACTATTATCTTCAGGTACATCTGCCTCATCTTGTCAAGTGTGTAACTCCCTTAACACAAGGAGAAACTGAAAGTCAACAAATTCTATATTTGGTACTGCAGCTGGTAAAGCAGAGTGATGCTCTAACACTGATTTAATCTTCAGGAATGATTGTGTTGTAAGAATTTAACTGTGTAAATTGAAAAGTACTAAAACCTCTTCCTTCTCAGTAAGCAGTTTGACTTTTTTTTTTTTATATAGAACGAGAACCTGAAGACTGAAGATGGGACGGTCTCTAACGCAGCTCCTGATATCTGCATCGCATACAAGCTTCACTTGGAGTGTGGCCGGCTGATCAACCTTTATGACTGGCTGGAAGTGAGTTTTTATGATGAATAATTTGATAATAAGCTCATTACAAGTAAATCACATGTACATTTCTATAAGGGAAAACAGATACTGATGTTTGTACAGCCTCAGTTTCCCCACACAACAATAACTGCACCTTTCAACTTTCCCAACTTTTACAATTGGAAGTTTTTGTTTTTCTTCCTGAATAAGAGCATTTGTTGATCATGAGAATCCAAGTGTTACATTCTTGATCTGAAAAACAAATATCTCACATACTGGCCCAGGATGACGTGGACACTGACATGACTTAAAACATGTTTGTTTTCAGGCCTACGCCACTGTGGTTTCAGCAGCTGAGAGTAATGATCCAGATTCTGACAGTTACGGTAAAGTGGATGAAGTCAAACAGTATCCTTTCATAACTTGATGCACAGATATTTTTCTCTCAAGTGTTTTAGGTTTGTCTAATTTAAGTTACCGGAGATCTGAATCACTCCTCACTTTTGTCCTAGATGCATCTAAAAGGTACTCCAATATTTAGACTGTGATTACAATAACCTTTGAGAGCAAACACCATGATAGTTGCTTAAATACACTATTTGCACCTGGAAATAGCTTTTACTTCCGGATAGAACTTCACACACATCTAAAACAATTTGTTCCTTAACTTGTCCTTTAGCGCTCGTTTCATCCGCTCTGTGTCAGAGCTCGAATTTCTGGGCTTCATCAAGTCCACCAAACAGAAGACTGACCATGTAGCCCGCCTCACATGGGGAGGCTGCTGACCGCAACGGTTAAAAAGAAAGAAAAACCTGTACAGCTGTGGATATTATGTCACTTCCTTTCCTATCAACTTTTACATGGATTTGTATTTTTCTCTCTAATAAAAGACGTTATTGGTGCCATATCATCCTGGTCCTTTACATTTTATCCATAGTTTTATTTTAAGTAAAACTTCACATTATATCTTTAGCTTAAAGACCCCATTTGTTGAAAATCTATTTTGTTTTACCTTATAAATACATCCAAATTGTGTTTTTTAAATGCTGGAAGACACATTATGAGTGAAGGAAGCAGTTAACACCATGGCTGAGCATTTCTTCCATGAAGACTCAAAAACACAGATTCAGACTTCTGGGGTTTCATATTTAACAAATCTAAAGAGATAATTCCATTAACTTGCAGGGTGGAGTTTTGTGTATCATTATTCTTCTTCAAAATACGAGATCCAAGATTACAACTCGCAAATGTGAAGCACAGGGTAGTTTTACAGTGTTTGAGCAGAGGAAAGGAATTCTTTTCAAGGAGAAAACTTCTACATGTGTAACTTTGATACAGAGATGACGCTTAAGGGATGTAATCAATGACTTTAGAGGGGCTTTAAGATCGTACAATCATGTCAGGTGCTTAATGTTTAAAAAAAAAAGAAGCATGTGTGGTTGTATCAGCAGTGAGAATCTATAGAAACCCCGTAATGCTGTACAGCTAAGCCAATAAAATGTTATACTGAAGTAAAGCTTGTACACAGATGGTATATAGTTGACAGAAGTGTATGGGATCACATCAGGTTGTAGATAATCATTCACTGAGTACCGTCCTCTGAGATCCTTCTACAGTAATTGATTGTGTTTGGCTTCACTTAAATCAAATATTTGTCTGGATAATCCTGACAACCGTTGATAGAAATCTTCAGAACAACTGCCAACTCTTAAAAGATTTTTATTGTTGTTGTTTTTTTCCAATAAGTACATTTGTTTCAAAGTGATACCAGCAGAACAAAACTCAAAATAAATAAAACACTGGTAGGAAGGAGGGGGGGAAAAAAGCAAATTAGCCCACTTTATGCTCAATTTAAAAAGCAATGAACAGAGGATTAACTCTTAAACATATTCTCTCTATTCAACTTGTGTTTCGTCCACTTCCTTTCAGATTGACCAGCAAACCTTGTGTAAAACTCTGCACTGCTTTATCGTATTTACATGTAACAAACAGAAACAAGTGACAAAGCCTGGAATGCTGGGAATCATTACAAAAGTGAGATAACTGTAGATACACGTACAGCTGGAGGAACATAGGCCACTGGTAGAGATAGGGTCCATTCATTTACATTAGGAAGCACCTAGTTGCTTACAACAGAGTGGTAACAACTGACAACAGCTTCATATAAACCTTTGCCCAAAGACAGATATATGGCACAGTAAGAAAAGTTTCATTTAAACTAGCTAAACTGAATCTCTTACAATGATGAGTTTTTTTTTGTCTTTCTTTCTTGGGATATCACATGATAGCTTGCAGCAAGAGAAGGCCGTCTTGCAAAGATTCTGTGCCACACTCAGGAAACATCTGGAGAGAAGGAAGAGATGAAATAAAATATAGAAGCCAGACTTGTTAGTTTAAACTTCAAAGGCAGAGCTCAAACTGAGATCCAAAACTTTTCCAACTCGCAGTGTGCCAGTGAAAACGGAATGTGGAAATAATTGAAGAAAAAGGAGAAGGGAAGACTCACAGCTTGCAGGTTGCTCTCCGAATCGTCGCATTAGCTGATCATGTGTGAACTTCACAAAGGTATCATATTGTTCTGCAATTTACAGAACAAGAAATCAGTTATTATTGTTCCCACTTACTGGTTAAGCCTAAAGGAAAATGTGTATATTATTAGAATTAGTTTTTTTCATACCCTTAGCTATAGCATCAATAGTACTATTTAATGAAACCAGGAGTCTGTCTATTCTAATATTCAAATCTGGCTTTGTGAAGTAAGACTTGTTCAGCACATCTTGATACAAGCTTAATCAATTGTTTTGTCCGAAAATTTAGGACAATTGTGATAATTATTGACTTCATTTACAAGCCTGTTAATATGTCAACAATTTGAGGATTTCCCCCCACTTCAAATCAGCAATTTCAGACATGACTACAAGCTCTGGTAACTTAAAGGATCAGTTCTTGGCAGTGAAAGTAATGCCTATCTTATAGTGCTGAAAATTTTATTGGCAGAAAGGTGTGATCAATAACAAATTTGATGATCAACTATTGTTAAAGTTATGTACCAAGAAAAAAAGCCAAACATTTGCTGGTTCAAGCTTTTGAAATTTTATATTTTTGGAGTATCTGAAGGTGTGGAGTGTTGGTTGCGTTATTTGCTCAAAGTGTACCAACCAGCCAATTTTGAAGTCATGGTCTCCTCATATTCCTCCCGCACTTTCTCTTCCCTTTCTTTCAGCAGGCGTTCACAAATCATTCCCACTTGTCTGAGGGTGAATAGTGGCTGTTCTTTTCTAGGTGGAGAGACCCCTCCAGAGGATGGTCCTGTGTAAATCAAACAAATACCTCTGAATCATGGTGTCGGTGGTGTTTTGTAATTGTTGGGGAGTTAACATCACAGTTATTCTAAGTCAGTGTGAATACAGAAACTGTGGTCCTTCACTAACCTGGCATGCTGGAAACATTCATAGTAGACGACTGGGATGGGGATTCTGGAGAATAGCAGCACTCTGACTGTTGGTAGCCTCCATCTAGATGCTTCCTCTTTTGAATGCGTTTGTATTCCTGTTTGATGCTGTTGAGGATTTGTTCTAGAGGGTCAAAAGAAAGCAAAAAAAAGAAAGAGGTCCATCAGTAAAGTCTGAAAAGATGTCTCGTTAGGGAGTCCATCGACTCATATTTGTTTTCTGGCTTGTCATAGCGAGGCTCAACACGTTGCTAATGCCCCTCAGGTCTCTGGCTGGTCAACAAACAGGCCAACTTAGCCACTTTCAGTAAACATTACCTGCACTAAGTCTGGACGACGATTCCCCAAATGGCGAGGGCTCCATGCTAAGGTACTTCCTAGGGGATGAGGACGATGGGGACACGGGGATGCATCTTCGTCTTTTGGGGGACGTAGGGCTCATTAGCGGATCGAAATCCATGGTCCTCTTCAGGGTGGCTCCACACGCCATGACTTCAGTTTGTTAAAGGGAGAGGGGGGGTGCAAAATACCGAAACAAGTAATGACAGTAATGAGGCGATAACATCAGTTACTTTGACTAACTGCTAGCCGTTGTTTTTGTTTAACATGCCCCGCTGATTACAGCGTGGATTGTTCTGCTAACGACCATTTCCTTTGCCGACGCACACATGCTAAACATACTGCGCAGCTCAGGCTTTAAATATTTGCTAGCAAGCTAACGTTAGCTGTGCTTGCTAGCCAATAATCAAAAAGAAAACAAAGCTAACGTTAGCTCTGGCTGCCAGTGGCAGCAGAGTACATTCAGGTGTACATTTGAATAAAAACTGTTTTTGTTTTACCTTTTGGGGCAGAACTCGGTCTGTCCAACTGCGTTCACCAACTCGTGTTGTTGTAAAAGTTGCTTCCCAAAAGTTGAAGTGACGATCAGCCAGCTGCGGGCCAACTGTTAGATAGAGGAGCTAGCTAGCGCAACTTAGCTGCCTGTTTTTGATATGAGGCTGTCGGCTTCTCCGGCTCCTGACGTCACGTGTGAAACACAGACTTAGGCATGCTGGGTAATGTAGGACTATTTTAAGATTATTAAACTGGCTATTCTATTTTCTTTTCTCTTTTTTTTTTATCATTTCATTCGATGTATTTATTCCACTTAATGAATTGTATTTTTTATTATTTTTTTGGATTGCCGCCATCTACGATGCTTTGGTAATATTGCTAACCTGATATTCGTGCCAGTAAAGCATCATGAATTGTGAAATTTTGACTATAGATGTGTCTGTGAATGTGAAATTCAAATTTAAAAAATATATATAATTTGGTTATATTATACCCTTATTCTGGTATCTGATGAACTTCATCAGTGAGATCAGTCAGTGCTAAATAATAAAGACTGTTTCTAATTGTCTCCACAAGAAGGCAGTGTTATACAAAAAACCTCAGGTAGCGGCTGAGTGCACTCTGTGAACCAGTGACTTCTCAAAAGTCTGTAGGGGGTTTCTAGTTGACTAGTATTGCTTTGCCAGCCAGAGACTATCAGAGGCATAAGTAGTACTCAGATCTCGTACTTGTACAATACCACAGTGTATTATTACTTTGTTATAAAAGTCATATATTTTAAGTTACACTTATGTAAAAGTACAAAAGTACTAGCTTTAAAATCTACCTCAAGTACCAAAAGTATAAGTACTCATTATGCAGAATGACATATTTCTAAATAATGTAGGGTAAACTGGATGATAGCGTACCTCTAAGAACAAGATATTTTGAATATACTGCGTATCATATGTACACAAGAATCATGCTTTTATATGATGCATATAGATATTTTTTATTTTATAAAATTGTTTGATTATTGGCAAGTAATTTAAACTGAATGGGCCCATGGCAAAAATTATAGCTTTACTACAGCTTTACAATCATTGATATTTAAATTCCCAACATAAGAATGCTTCTTACTGCTTAAGGGCATCTTACCCCAGTTTACTCTATATTGTCAGATTATAATTATTAAAGAGGTAATATGTTCATCACATTTCTTTGCTACTTTCTAGAGTTTATCTGTTGGACATTGTGAATTTCCCCAGGGATCAACAAAGTTTTATCTTGATTTATAAATTACATTAGGATTTATTTGTTGATTATATTCAGTATTATTCAACTAAATGTGCAAAGTAATTAGTAGCTAAATGCAGTGGAGTAAAAAGTGCAATATTTGCCCATGAACTGTAATGAAGTAGAAGTATAAAGTTGGAGAAAATGTAAATAGTAGAAGAAGTAACTAGAAATTGTACTTTTGTACATTGCATGAGTAACTGTACTTTGCACTGCTGGAGACTACAGTCTGTCATGAGGAGTCATTAGACATTTTTTAGGTGGGCACAAGCTTAAATGTTAAGAAGCATAGTCATAAGCTCACATAGTCAGACATACTGACATATATTTTTTACCCTAGAATAAAAAAAAGTACACATCCCGTGTCGACTGGTTTCATCCTTTTATTGAAAAAAGATACCAGGTATGTTGACAAAATTATATGATAAAAATAGACAAATTTCACAAATTTTTTCAACACATCCTTGCGTTTATACACTGTTATTGGACAAAATGGCACAAATGGATGCTTCACAGGAAAATGGCAGTATAGCTTTGCACATAATGCTGTCACTGTTGTATATGCACATCCGTCAAAAGCAGCTATGTAACATTCCCAAATCACGACAGACAAAAGTTTCGATTTGATCAGAAAAGCCATTCATATCACTTTCAAAGTAGGACCCACCATTTTGCTTTGCAAAATAAATAAATAAAAAATAAAGGGCAGAATTGTATAAAAACCGAACGACTGCCAAACGTCACAATATCATGGTCTTACAAAGTCATCAACAGTCATTTTTAAAATCACTAATGAAATGCCAATTTCACTTTAAAAGCGGTGTTCTCTCATTTAAAACTGATATTTTGCATGAAGGTAGACACAGTTTCACCTTGCACCACGGCCACGATATTGCTATATGATATAATGTTTAAAAAAAATGAAAAGACAAAAGGAAAAAGACACTTTTTTTTGTCCTTAAAGCTCAAATCTGCGATATTTTCAGCACATTCACACTACAGCAAAGATGACAAAGCATAATATTGTCTTTGTAACAGTTGTTGTAGAGAAAACAAAAACGCCCTGCTTCTCAGAAATGCAACAATATATTTTTTAAAATTTAGATAAGATTCAAAGATTCTCATAGTCAGTCACTGTTGTGCAACCCATTCCTCAATAACAGAACAAAGCAATTTTAGAGCCTTCACACTCCACCACACAGAGAGCACAATGGTACCATATTACAGATTTCAGCATAAAAAAAACAACAGAAACTTGTTTTTCATTTACCCAAGTCATTTTTTGGCACATTTCACAGAGCAGTGGACTAAAAGGATGGGAGCTATTCTACACTAATTGACTTCACAGTTTGACCAGAGCAGTGCGGCCTGTCTTTTAGACCGGATCTGCGGTAGAAGTCTCAGACACCCCAGAAACGGTAACCTGGGCTACTTTTATTCGAGTCTTTCCACATCTGCCCCTGTCCTTCCCCGCCCTGCCTGCTGTGGCTCTCACGCTCCTGCTGTTCCAGTCACTCTCAGCACTGCTGTCCAGAGTCTGCGTCGCTGCCCGGCACATGTGGCAGATGTTGAGGAAGGCCCTGCGCAGGTCCTTGCTCCTCATGGCGTAGATCACAGGGTTGACGGTGGAGTTGAGCAGGCAGAGCATGCTGCAAAAGGCAAAAATAGTTTTGATGAAGTCGTTCACCTTCCCGAAGAGGTCGTAAACCATGATGGTTAGGAGCGGGCCCCAGCAGATGATGAGGGCCACCAGAATCAGGACCAGGGTTTTAGCCAGACGCAGGTCCATCCGGGCCTGCTCGGGCCTCACCGTCTGCACTTTAGTCCCTTCCGCGGTGTAGACGATCACACTCCTCTGGGAGCTGCGGCTCAGCATGCGGACGGCGTGGTGGTGGGACTTCCAGAGGATGAACATGTAGGCGTAGATGATGAACAAGACCAAGATGCTCGTCATCCCAATCCAGAACATCAGGTACTTCTGGTCAATCAGAGGGAAAATGTCAGAGCAGACGGTGCCGAGGCGCTTGCAGTTCCATCCCAGCAGCGGCAGCAGCGAGATGACGATGGAGATGGTCCACATCACACTGAAGGCGATGACTGCTTTAGTCTTTGTGACAATGCGCTTGTAGGCCAGAGGCCTATGGATGGAGATGTAGCGGTCAATTGCAGTGAGGAACAAGCTGCCCACAGAGGCTGTAAAGGAGGCGATAACCCCAGCCAGCTTGAAGAGGAAAACATTAGGGCTGTCCTTTCTGTGTAGGACGTGAAAGTCCAGGAAGCTGTACACAAATATAATGCTTCCTATGAGGTCAGCCACAGCCAGGCTGCCTATAAAGTGGTAGGAAGGCCGCGATCGAAGTGTCTGGGAGTGTAGGATTACACACAGCACCATGAGGTTCTCCAGCACTGTAAATGTACCCAAAGTGAGTGCCAAGATGGCGACTGCGAGCTGCTGACCAGGAGTGAGGATCATAAAACACTCCATGTTGTCCTCAAAGTTCTCCCCACACTGCGCCGCCCCTCCACTCTCCACGGAGGTGACATTACCCAGTATGAAGTCTGACACATTGGTGGGGAAAATGGGAGCGAGGGCGCTGTAAATGATCTCCTTATTTCCGGGGAAGGAGCCGCTGATGGAGGCAGAGTGAGGCTTCTCAAAGTGGAATCCATTCTTGTTAAGGCTCGAGTCAACGGAGGGGTCGTCGTAGATGGCGTCGTTGGAGCCGAGATACTGGACACCTGTTGTTAAGGTGCTGATGGTGGTGCCTGCTATCCTGTGCAAAGCCAGCTTCATGGCTGGTTTGTGGCTGCAGAGATGCTGAGCGGAGTGGCGCGAGGTGTAACGGCATTAAACGCATGCAAAAGGACACCTATGAAGAAAAAAAGCACATTTTTTTCCCATGAAGAATTAAATAAATTATCTAAAAAAGTACATCATGTTCCATTGACGTCTAAAAAAAAGAATCAAACACATGACATGAAATCATTTGAATATTTACTTATGATTAATATAGTAGAAAATACATTTGTTGCCAGGAGATATTTGGGGGGAATCTGTGCATCAGCCAGCTGACTCTGGAACAGATGCATCCCAGACAATAGTGGGAAACTGAACAGTTGATGACAAACCTGTGCAGCCTCGGGGGAAATCATTGCATTAAGTATGTAGGACATCTAGGGCTTTCTTATTAATTAAAGAAGGTCATTAAGCATTAAGCTTTTTTTTTTTCTTTTTTTTTGCACTAATCACTGGATTAATTAGGCATCAGGGGAGAGACAAGATAAAGAGTGAACATATCTGCCCAATGAACCGTGTGCATTTTGATGTCAGTGATGATGGCATTAATTATTAACAGTCAAGTTTTGGAATGAGACGTTTTGTGGAGAGGAGGAGAAACATTAATAACAGTAGTGGAAATAGTCGCACCGAACTAGATGCGAAAAAATAATAATAATAACAATATATTTTTTTTGTTGTTTAAAGAAAGGGAAAACACATACCTTGATTTTCTCCTGCACCGATCCATGACGCAAAAAATAATAATAATAAAATAAAATAGTGCTAATAATCAAGTAGGAGTGTTTTTGTTGTCTTCAAAAACAGTTGCAGTAACTCCAGGAAAAAACGCAGGAAGCGAGTGTGGAAATGACAGTAGTTGTTGTTTTGATGATTTACCGGAGAAATAAGGCGGTGCTGACTCCCCAGATACTGTCAGATACAGTAGCGGCAGCAGCAGCCGGTGGGGTGTGTGTTGGAGGCAGCGGGCGGTTATAAGGCTCCGCTTTGTGCGCCTCCTGGTCACGTGGTCTGAGGTGTTTGAACGCATTCGTGAGCATCATCCGCACACACCTATTTATACAGGAACAAAGCAGCTGCTGCAGGCTACACACACACATATATATATATAAACCTCAGCTGCGTTTAGTTGAGCTCTACTTCCTCGTTGTTAATCAAGCCCGCCAGTGTTATGTGTAAAATAATTATAATCCAAAAGCACATAAAAATTCAGTGTTTTGAACCACTTTTTTTTTTTTAAACAACTGGAGTCTCTGGAGGCTCCAAATGAAGTGATGTGTTAATTTTCTGGAGGTGTTCAAAATCACGCTCGTAAACAGTGACTGTTATTTTTACATTTTTGTATTTCCTCATTCACTGTGTATTTTTATTGGTCGCATTTGACACTTTGTGGTGCATTTTTTCAGTTTATTAATTTTTATTCATAGGATATTTTACACTATTGTGCATTTTGTATCTTAGTACATTTTTCTGTTATATTTCTTTTTCTATTATTATTATTTTTTATTGTGGTGGTGGTCACTTTACTCTTTCTGTTTGCTACTGCAACAACAGAATGTCCCCTTGCTGATGAATAAAGTAATTGTATTCTATTATCCTCATAGTTTCAATCATCTAGACTTGTTTGAGTTTCACGAAAACGTTTCACCTGGCCATTCACACCACAAAGGGGCCTAACGAATCCCATTGTAAGAGGGAGGGGAGGGGCAACACACACCCAGAAAGACTGAAACTTCAATAGTGTTAATGGCTCCTGAATAAAATCTGGAACTCCCAACCAGTCGGTTTAGGACTGATGAAGCCTGTTGGATGAGAGGCGAAACGTTTTCGTGAAACTCAAGCAAGGATAACCATGACCTGGATGACTGAGAATCTTCACAGACATTCTATTCTATTCTTTTTTACAGATACACAAATATTACAAAGTTTGACCGTAAAATTACAAATTTTATATATATTTATATATATTAAATATATATTTTAAAAAATTATTTTACAGATATTTTCATGGTTATTTGAAAGAGAAATGATGTATAATAAGGACTGTTAAATCATTTTGGGGGGAAAAATCAGTACTTTTAAGTGAGCAAAATGTTTATTTACAATATTTGATCTTAAAATTACCCTTTTTAAAATTTTATTTTTTACTATATTTAAATACATTTTTAGAGGTTTTTATATATTTATATTTCTTTTTTTATTGTGGTGGTCAATTTC
>OMNN01024127.1:84974-95053 GCA_900302755.1 Chromis chromis
TAAGTAACATATTAATTTACATGTTAACCATGAAAAACGACAGACCAAAACTTTAAATAATGTCCCCATCAAAAATCTGTATTTTTGTAAATAGTAACTTGTTCATTTACGTTGTTTGACCTTAAATTACGTACATAATTTTTTTTTACTGTATTTCAATCAGCGAAAGGTGTATTATTTTACAGATATTTCTTATCATTATATCATATATCATATATATTCTAAGAAAAATTACATACAATAAGGACTGAAAAAAGGTGAATATGTTTTTTATATTTTGTTTCAGATTTCCCTTTTTTGTTAAATTGCTATACTATCTAGTAAAATCATTGAGTGCAAAACACACTATTTTCAATGTATTTAAATCAACAACAAAACATTTTTACAGACAGAAAATGCTAAATAATTTTTTAGACTGTTATTTTACAGATTTTCCCTAGGTTGTTAATTTACAGATAATATCTTGTAAAATCGGTGAAAGAAGGTATTCATGTACATGTTGACCTCTTTTGGACCAGGTTTGAAATATACAGTTAAAGTGCATTTTTCCAGATACTTCAGGGTTTCCATATTACACTGAAAAAACATATAAAGGCAGCATGTAATATTTTATAAAATTATATCCATACTTTTTAACATAGGGGAATACGTGTTGGTTGTTTCAACACACAGCAGAATAGATGTCATAAAATGATCAAGTAATGCACTGTAATGGTCAGATGGAGAGTGGGATCATAGACCAGAAAACACAAACCAATTACCGATGCTGGCTGATGGCTGAAAGTTGTTCCACTCTTCCTGAAGGGCTTGGCAAAGTTGTCGGAAATTCTGGGAGACAGGACCAAGTTGTCGGACATGTCCATCCAGAGCTGTCTGAAACTATTTCTGAGAAAATGGGGGCGTTGTGGACATTTAAGTGCTTGGCTACAGGCTCAGCATCCAGCAAGCCAACATGTCGTTGTTGTCAAGTCACCTGTGGCATTGTGTTATTTGAATAGAGCTGCATTTTAAGATGGACTTTAATTGCCACTGATCAAAGAAGTGTCTGTGTACTGGTCACACTATCTGATCATTCTCCTTTAATTCCACATCTTACGAGGCTTTGGATTAACTCAGAATTTGTCACCATTAGAAAAGCTTGAGCAGCTTCAGTGCAGATTGACATTGATTCTCTGGAACTTTCCTGAAGGGGTGAAACACCATTCTTCCAAAAGATATTCTCTCATTTGGTGTTTTGATGGTGGCGGTGGAGAGCACTGTCTCACACGTCCCATAGGTGTTCAATTGGGTTGGGATCTGGCATTTTCATACTCCATTCAGTGACCTCTTGTGCCCTATGGATGGGGGCTTTGTATTCCTGGAAGAAACCCCCAATGTTTCATCATAGGATAAAGGTGATCATTTAGAAAAACGTTGTAATGATTTGCAGTGACCCTTTCTTCTCAGGGGACAAGTAGATGCAAATGATGCCACCAAAATGCCCCCCACGGTGTAACAGAGCCAATGTATTCAGACCCGCTCTGTTCTCTTTGTGTACATCACAAATGCATTTGCCTCACTTGTGGAGGATATGATGAAAGAGGCCTCATCTGACAACGTTACTTTATATCCATCTGTGTAGCAGTGCCTAGAGTTTCTGCACCACTGAACTTGCAAATGTGCATTCATCTTTGTAATGAGGGTTTTTATGCACTGCAACCCTCCCGTAATATCCCTCCCTAATTTTTGACAGCGTGTTCTTGCTGACAGTCTGATCACGTCCTGCACTAACACTCTCCCACACCTGAGGAAGAGTTGTTTTTTCTCAGTAATGCGCAAGCATCATCAAATATATGCAGTCAAGCACAAATTCCAACCATATATACTGACATCTTTCCCATAGATCTAAATGCAGATGCCAGTTTTTCTGTCTTTCTTTGATTTATTTATATGGACGTCACACATTAATAAACATTTCTGTAAATGTGCCAGTATTAGCCAGGTGACTAATTTTCAACTGCAGTCATTTGGCAAGATGGCAAGAACTGTTAAAGTGGTAAAATACAGGAACAGAGAAAACAAGTCACCACAAAGGACAGCAACAACCACAAACTCAAGTTCTAACAACAAAAACACATGCAATGCAGTGCAGAAGTACGTAGCAAAACCACAGTTTCTGTAGCTGTGGCTGTACAAGGTTCAGGAAACAACAAAACATAGCTTAGCAATACTAGCCACAAGCATTTTTTTTGTTTCATACTGACAGAGCAGCAGTAGTAGCTATCAATATGATAGAGTCATTTTTGATTTTAATAAAATGTTAAGAGAAGGGAAAAGGGTAGTAAAATGATGATATACATCGATCAGCCACAACATTATGCCCACTGACAGGTGAAGTGAATAACATTGATCATATTGGTACTATGTGGTGTTCTGCTGGAAAACCTTGGATTTTGCCATCAGTGTTGATGAGACTTAGACACCCAAATAAACATTGTCCCAGAACAAGCACACTCCCTCATGCAAATGGCAACCCCAAATGTCACTGGCCTACCCCCACAGGAAAATGCACCCCACCACATGGCAAAAACATCAAAAAATCAGGAACATGTTGAGGAACATGACAGTGGCCCAAGATGTTGATTTGACCTCCAAACTTCCTAGACCCCATTCTGATCAAGCAAAAACAGGATCCAGTGGAACAAGTTTGATAGACAGAGGCCCCACTGCACATGCCAGAGTACCCAAAGGATCCACTGCCAATGTCCTGGTGCCAGACCCCATAGGACACCCTGAGAGGTCCTGTTGTCCATGCCCAATGGTTCAGAGGATTTTTGACCACATAAGGGGGACCAACACAATATTAGGCAGGTGGTCATAATGTTATGCCTGATCGGTGTATGTCATATATATTTAAACCAAAGAAAACAGACTCCTGGCCACGGTGTAGTGAGACAGTTAGTAGCAGGCAAAACAGTAATAACAACAGTAATATTAAAAAGGAATAATGCACTATTTCAGTTGTATACAGTTAAAATGTTCACATGTGACTGTGGAAAAGCCAGGCCTTGAGATGTTGAGTGAAGATATGAGGATTACATGGTCGCCTTTCAGAGCTGATCTTCTTGTTCAAATTCTTCTGCTTAGTAGAAGTACTAAGCGGTTGAGGAGTTGCTTATATAACTAAAGTTTGCCCGTTTGTATTTGGTATGTGAATTACTCTCTTTGTTCTCATTTAGGATTAGGTGCAATCAAGAATGGTACCAGGATACTTCCAAACACACAGCAACTGAAGCTGAGATGGTATCTAGGTTTCATAGAGAACAGACAGCTAATTTAGGTGAGTCAGAATCTGCATGTGTGTCATTGAAGACTTTAGCCACTGTTGTTATGTTATGCAGTTGTTATGCAGTCATTGTACCTGAAGAAAAGAACCTTGAAGAGAGAGTTCAAGAGGGCGGCGAAAACACCAAGAGGTAAACGGGTGGGTTCCGCGCACCCGTTTACCCTAACAATGAAACCTCTCTTAAAGTCAATTAGATATTTTCCCCTATACAAAATCAGAATCAGCAGCATTTCTATACATTCTTCAGAGCATGATTGAATGTTCATTGCTCTTTGCACCATGGGAACCTGTGTGGAACCATGATTATTCATTGTGTTAAAGTTTTTTCCTTTAATTTGTCACCTGTCTATATCCTTAAACTAACCAGTGGTGCATTAATCAGCTCGACAAACTACAACATAAAAATTGTACGTACACATGAATACATCACTAATGTTGCATGATGAGAGTTTTTTTATTTTATTTTATTTTTTTTTTACCTCTGGCACTTAAAACTACAATTTGTTCATGTTACATCTAATTTAAGTCATTTTGCATGCAGGACTTTTACTTGCAACGCAATATTTTTTACAGTTTCTTTCACCACTGCTTTTGTAAAATGAATGTTACAGTAAACTCGTGCAGATTTTTTTTTAAAAGGGCACCGTACACTGTAATTTTAGTGCCGTTTTAAAGTCACAGTGCTACAGAGTCCATTCTGAATGCCATCCACTATTTATCTATTTATTTACTGCAGTTGGGGGTCACATGCACACACTATTAAAGTGCTTTTCCTGTCCTGCGCAGCTGCGCCATTATTTCCACTATGCACTCCCAGCAGAGACATCTCCCAAATTACATGTATCTTGTTGTGGAAAATACATGACATTTGGCGATTCAGCATCATGGGAAAACAATGAAAGACACTACACATGATGCCAGTGCCTCCAGTTTTGGCAGAACAGATGAGGCTGAGGAGTCATCCAACTAATTACTGAACACTTGTTATGCTGAGTTTGAAGCAGATTCAAGCAGCCATTGATCACTTGTGGAAGAACAGTATATCCAATGTGTTCTTTTCATGGAGATAGTTTGCAGAGCGGCAGACAGCGCAAGTGAAACATCTTAGTAATGGCTGGTGATTCAGTAATCGATTCAGATATAGGCAGACAAAGTAACTTCCATTTTGCTGCTCTTGGGTGTTTCCCTTTTCATCAGATAAAGTTTTAATGCGAGTTTTGGCTTCCATCATCTCCCAAAGCAGAGGGCAGACAGTGTTGCAGTCCACATCAATCATAATAATTATCATCATTATTTCGGTGATGGAGTGAGAGATTTCAAAGACAAAGCTGTCAGTGATGACAAAAGGGCCTCTGAATGAGTATAACAGCAATTTGTAGGAGCTCAATTTTTGTAAATCCTCTGCATCGGGAGGCTGCTGCTATTGTTTCACGTCCATCTGGCTTTGAGGATGAATATTGCAAGTGATTTACAGTGATTGATTTTTTGCGGGATTCTACATCAAAGCACCATAATACATCCCATTCAATATTGATCCTTCTCCATTTTGAGCCAATTGTTATTGGAGAGGCTGCCTGCATTATGGAATGATTACTTCCAGTCCAGACCAGTCCTTCAAAACAGACTCATGTACATTTGAAAACACATTAATGGTATAGTGCATTTTTCTTATATCAAATTCCTTTCATATATTCGCACAAGATCATTCTTCTGGACAAGTTACTTATTTTACGAAATCAGAGAGCAAGAAAGCAGTTGGGGACTGAAAATATAGTGGTTACACGCAGCATGTTACCAGACAAGAGTAAAAGCAGGCTGTCTGTCTCTGATGTGTTTGTTTCGAGGGGCTGGAAAATGGGAGAGTGTGGGGAGGCCAGGAAGGAGGGAGAGGGAGTGAGGGAGGGTGGGTGAGGAGGATGAGATGCATAAATAGAGAAAGGGAGGGCGGCTGTGGCTGAACACTGACGGCTCTTAACAGTTTCCTAATCTGCCACTTCTATATTCTGTCGCTCCCCAGCTGGAGACACTTCACATTGCAGCCGAGGTGGCACCGCAGAATGAAAGTGAATTTTACGTCAAATCACTTAATCGGAGAATATAATGTTTACTAAATTGACTCAAGAAGCGCTTTACATATTTTCTCCGTCTCAGTCACGTGTGTCCTCATTAGTCACTTCATCAAGCAATTACATGTACCAACCTGGCTTCATTAGGCACAAATCAAACGTGTTTGTTGTTCCACTTTTGATTGTCCAAACAGCTCCACACACAGGAAGCGACATCAGAGGGATAAACAAGGACAAGTGTGGAAGTTTACGCTCATGTTTTCTCTCTTGCGTCAGAATTTCTGCACACGTCATCCTAAATCATCATAAAAAAGTTGCAACTTAATGTCTTCTGTGAGGGAATCTCTTCGTTTTCTTGCATAGAAGTCTGTCAAAACAGTCAAAAATACTCTTACAAAAAGACAGATGGTGCACATTTTCAACAAAGACTAAAGAAATGAAATCAGCAGTTAAATAAATACACTAATTAAATTTCTCTTGTGCAATTTAAGCAGGTTGGTCAGTTACAATGCACAGTTTTTCCATTGCAGAACAGGTGGATTTGCCTCGGTGCCGAACAGACAAACAGCATAATGGTCAGTGGGTAGAATCTCCTTCATGCACCATTTAGTCATGTAAAGACCTTTTTTATCACAGCAGAACACAGTGGTAATCACAATGACTTAGCAGGTGGTTCAGTGAATGTTCACTTGCCCAAACACCATGCAAATGAATGCCACGGGCACAGATGAATTACTCAGGCAGCAGCACAGAGCTTCAAATCGCAGCTCAGTTGCACAGCCAGCGATATCTGTCATGGTTTTAAATTTTAAAAAACAGAGTTAAAAAAAAAAAGTACCTACAGTAGCAGCCCTGCGGCCTCAGTGGAGATCTCTCTAAGTGTGTGTGTCACCATCCTGAACTGAAGATGCACTCACAGGATGTCACTGAAACTCCAGCCCCTGCAAAAGAGCAAGAGTATCATCTGGAATCAAGTTGCAGTGCCTCCGCCAGAGAATCAGTCATTTTCCCCTTCGCCCAGCTGCAGAGCTTCACGGACTGACAAAAAAACCCAAATGGGTTTGACGGCTATGACACCAACAGTCACTTTACCTGCAATCACATGGTCCTGCACTGTCAGGAAAGAGAGGAGTTGTGAAATTGAATTTTTATTTTTAGTGCTTTTTACCATCCTCATTTCCAACACAGATTTCCTGCTGAATATGTGGGGCTTTTTTTTTTTTTAAAGTCTTACTTTATAGCAGGTGATGGAGAAAGTGCTTAAATCTGGGTGCAATAACTTAATCTTGCGGCCAAGAGGGGCTTATGAACACAGCAGTGACATGATATTAAGCTTTAAGTTCAGACTTATTAGAAAACTAAATAGCATGCGCCAAGTAGTCAAATGTTTATATAAAATATTAATGGTAACCACTTTAAATCCTTCATGCATTAAATATTTCAATGCTGTATACCTGCCTTAGTATACAGCGGATGTTGGAAAATACAGTAATGTAAAACGGAACATGGACACAAATATAGATTTTGCGAAAAACAACAAATCAAAACCAGATACAGCACCTGAGTAAATATATGCAGTGACTTTACTCCCCTCTTGCTTGCATATGGAATCCCAGTGTGAGCTTCATTCCGGCGCTCCCTTGAAAGAATTTCATACCCACCATAGTGGTTATCTGTTCTCATTCTGCTCACTCCATCATGTTTATTCACCTATTCCTGGCAACGCATCCAACAAGCAATTCCAGTGTGCTCTCTCGGTTTCCAAGAAGAGTTTTTCCATTGCAGAGGCACTTTGTGTAGCAGCTTTGAGCCTTATCATGAGATTAAAAGACTCCATCACAAGCAAACTGACATTAAAGAAGAAAAACTTTCATTGATTGTAGTGAGAGGATATTAAATGCTACAAAGACTTGAAATAAAGTAAAAAATATAGCTCCACTCTGCTGCATTTGTTTGAATTTTTGTAGGAAAAGGGGTAGAGTTCAAGTTGGAAACGCCACACCATCATTGTAAATGGATTTGTGGTAGGCAGTAATGAGCAGCTGGTCTTCTGATGGATATTAGAGAGTGTTTTGCCATCAATTACACATGGAGCATTGCTGATGGCTGGTCAGATGTGGAATATGAGTGAAATTATTAAGAAAACTAAATGGCCTAATGAAAGCAAAAATGAAAACTCCATCTGATGCTGATAAAAGTGTCTCCTCTCTCCTTTTAACATTTATTCTCGCTTGAACTTTCTATTAATATCCCCCCACTTTCATGATTAAACATGCGTCTGACCAAGAGATATATTTAGATTCTGATGTGCAATCAATTATGAGACAAACCCCTGATCCAATAACGTATAAATATTTCATTCATTGTCCTATGGGTTACACAGCAAGCCCCAGAAGTCTGAGGGTCACCGAGATAATATTGTATGCCAGGACCTTCTTGGGAAAAGGTTGGGGTTAAAGATGAACAACAGTTGCAGGCAACGTTTCTGCTGGTTTGTCAAATGGCATTTTTTAACTACTGTGACATTTCAGAATCAAGCTGCTGTAGTGGTGTTTAAGAGTAAAGGTCCTTGCCTGAGTCAAACATCCAACTATACACTGAGCTCTGCAGCAGCTCTGGAGAGTGGTCGAGAACAACCATTCTTGCTGGAAATCTAGTGGTGTTTTCTTTTTTCTATTTTACAAGTAATATGTATATTTGCATGTCCAGTTCAAGGCCTTTCTTGTGCTTTCAATTCCAAACAATGAATACCTTATTCTGACGGCATATAGGTAATTGTGTCTTGGTTTATTGCATAGTGCGGTTGACACATTTAAATATCTCGTATCCCTGAAGGAAACATGCTACTGTTTTACATAATTTGCTGGTTGGGTCTGTATGCCTCTCTTATTTGACTATTTCTCTTGTGTTGTTTTATGTGTTCAAACCAAGCGGCAGCCTCCAGTGCTGAAAACTGAAGCCAACTTTCAAGCGCCAAAAGCAGTTCCTCTAATGGCCTCTTGGGGCTGCCTCCAAAAGCCAGTCAGTCCCCATAGACCCCAATGTTAATACGTCCAACTTTACAGCAGAAATATTTACAAAACACAAAGCGGTTATGGTCTCTATAGCTGATTTTCCCCTTCATGACAACTGCGTGGGAGGAGAACATTTATATAACACACCAGTTTAAATGTTATTAAGGCTTAAAGTCATGCATAATTAGAGGTGTGGTGCTGTGTATATGCATGGTTCAAAATTCATTTTTTATATATAACTGCTGTCTTGGAAAAAGAGATCTTGTTTCTTAATGGCTCAAAGTTAAATAAAATAAAAACTAAAAAATATAGAGATAGGTTGCTAATAGCTACATGGGACTGCACAGTCCCCCCTTGCTGCTCCTACTATTGATGTATGCTGACTCTGATATTGTCTCCTTTCACCTTTAACTAGATTATGCTGCATCATTTAAGTGCATTGTATGTGCTGTATTTAACTGTGCTGCATAACTGCATATTGCATTATATTTAGCATTATTGGATGCCTAACAGCATCAGACAAAGTAATTGTCGATGAAAATTAAACTTTTGGTTGGTATATTTACACTTATTTGAATGTTAAATAATAGATATTGTCCCTACACAAATATATACATAAGTTGAAATTGCAATTTATTATTACAAAGTCACCACTTGGACATGAGCTGATCCTGACCGATGTATGATATCTGCGTACATCAGTAAAGTGTCAGTAAAGCAGGACATCATGGAGAATGATAGCACATAAGGACAGCTTTGATTCTAATACTTGTCAGGTAGAACTCATATCTCCCAGTCCTAATGCTATCACAGCCATCTGGGCTGGAAAATAGATTGATGGCTACAGAGCATAAACAACCCTGCTGGCAGCCAGCCACCAGCCATCATGCTGAACTTGGCGAACGCAGCTGATTCCTTCACTTTGCGCCTATAACCACCCCACTTTTTATCACCTCACAGCTTGTGGCCTATTTGACTTCAGGCTCACACGTATGTGGACTAAACTTCGAATCATCTGCGAATTATCACACTGAGACAGCACTATGTTACAGAATCAGTGCAAAATAAAGAAACTAGTCCTTGATATGTTTCTAACTTTTAGCCACGCAGCTTTTCATCAGTCACCTCTGAGATGTAACCGGTCTGCTGCGTCTTTTTAAAAATGCATATTCAATTTAAATGTAATGAATATTTCTCTGCCTACTTAAAACTCTCTAATTTTTCCTCACCCACCTGGTCGCATTGTCGTATCTTTTTCAATTCTTGTTAGACTCTCGAGTATAAACATTGAAGACCTGCAGATTATTTTGCTTATGGATGAGCACAATTATCCATCTTTTTTTTTTTCTGACTGAGGAGCCTATAAAAGCTGCACCGTACCTTTGTTAGCATTTCAGGTGCATCACCATGGAGACTCTGCTGCAACACAACTGCACAAGGTCACCTGGCTTACAGTGTTTTGTTTGTGTGTGTGTGTGTGTGTGTGTGTGTGTGTGTGTGTGTGTGTGTGTGTGTGTGTGTGTGTGTGTATACATTTGTGTATGTAACTCTGCAGAGACTCTGAGGCGGCACAAATGAAGTAATCCACAGTCGGTTTGATGTTAGTGTGTTTGAAAAGCAGTGGATGAACATGTTGTGCTCACGTTGTGTTAATATTTAGTGTCACCGGGCTGC
>OMNN01024128.1:8695-19915 GCA_900302755.1 Chromis chromis
TTTTTTTTTTTTTAATGTTCCAGCTGAACGGCAGTAACCAGGTTAAGGTGCCCAGTCACTACATCTCCTCTCAGATGTTGGCACCCCCTGGACCAGCACCCTCCCTGGCTGCTCCCCCATCATCCCTCCCTAGGCCAACACTTCCTACAGAGTCAAAGGCCACTACCACCTCCTCTGATGGTGCAGCAAACTCCCCCACATCACCCAGTAAGTGGCCAAAAACCCACTTTCACTGACATATGTATGGATGGAAGTGTAATAGAAAGATAACATAAAAGGCTTACTGGTACAAAGGGTCCTTGGTGGGTGTTCCAGGGAAATGGCTTTAAAAAATCCCCAAATTTCCCTTGTTCCTTACTGAAGAAAGAGCTACAGTGGCATCCAGAACAATGCAGGCCAAATGCACCCAATGACTGAGCTATGCACAATTGTATAGTGCGCGGAGCTCCCTCAGTAATCCTAATAGCAACTCACTAAACTGATTAGTTTTAGCCTTGACTTTCATTTGACTGGTAACTAGAGAACTACTGCATCAGCTGTTCCTAATTTACAGTACATTAAAATGGTCTATAATAGGGTGGAAATTACCAGAACCTTTAATAACTATTAACCATTTATAATACTATAGAAGCTACTCAAAACTTTGCAACAGATTGTGTACAACTATAGCAAGGACAACGGACTTATAGGCTGTAGCCTATAAGTCCGACTTGGTTGATTGCTGACTAGGCACATTTTCAGGTCTCTCCTGTAGTGGAATTAACATAATTATTGTTCTTACTCTTAAGGTGATGGCTTGCTGGCAGATGCAGACATAAATGTAGTACTGCTCAAATGTATACAGTAATTAGGCAAAAAATAAGAAAACTGCTACAACTGATATGTAAAACATACATTTTTTTATTTTTGAGTCATTCCATGCCAACTCACCTAGGGCCTCCCAGTGGAGGTCATGGATTTTATAGAAAAAAATCATGCAAAAACTTCTACCTAAACCATGAAATCTTGCAAAATCTCACAGCTCCATTAAAATATCCATAACAATTTCACTGTCATTAAAAAACACAGAAATTATTTCACCATGCATTTTGTTGTGACACAGGATCAAAATAGACTGACAGCTCCAGCAGCTCAGGGTTATTTGGTGCAGGTGACGATGGTGTTACAGGTGTTAAAATGACTGCAATGTTTGCAAAAGACAGAATATTGAAGTTGCAGAATACATTGATTTTACAATTCACTGACTGTCATGTTTAATGGCACAAACCATGACATCCTATCCCAGCCGACTTAGGGCAAAGGCAGGGGACACCCTGGACAGGTCGCCAGTCCATCGCAGGGCAGCTTAAATCCAATTAACATTCAAGTTTATATAGCTTGGAGTTTGGAAATATGCATGAAAATTACGATAAGGTCAAGATACTCACTTGCCTAATAATTGTGCATGCAGTGTATGTGCATTTATTTGCTAAGTAATGAGAGTAAGAAAGAGTTACTGTTCCTCATGTTCTTCTTGCTGAGCCCAGGGGAACTCTACAGACAAAACCAAAATGTATTAACATTTGTAGCACTAGGCAAATATTGTCAGTCCACAATCAGGAATCCCTCTCAGGTCAGATGTTAACACATCAGCTGGGTGGAGTTTGTCTTCCTGTCTGAAACAGACACGCAATAAAGAAAGAGAGGAGCTGGACAGTACTCTGCCCAGTGAAAAATAGACTCACCAACATCAAATTGATAGAAAACAAAACAACCATAGACTGAGTGAAAAGATAATTGTTCGGTGTGAAGTGAACTTGCTTCCCACCAGTGATTATCCAGATAAAAAGATTAAAGCTGAATTGTACAGGACAGGAACAATCAGTGACTCATTTTAGGGGGTTCGACACTGTTCTCTGCTCCTTTGGGATATGGATAGATTTTGAAAGGTTTTGTGATGCATCATTCAACTTTGAGTGACTTTTGAGAGACATTATGAAACTGATGATGTTAACACAAACACCCTCAGCATACTCTGCCCCTGGGACTCCCCCTGCCAATCGATCCTCCTTCGTTGGAGTCACCCCTCGAGACCCAGGTGGACTCTATCAAGCCCAGGTAGGTATGGTTCATTGGATATTGTCAGGGTCAATTTAGGGAGGACCTAACAATCCCCATATTTGTAGAAGGTTAAGAGCGTTCAAAATCAGTTAAGAAAACAAATCTACTCTCACTTTTTTACAATTTTTTAACAAATCAGAAGTGATTCAAAGAAATATTTTTGCATCTTTAGTCTAGTTTCTTCCTTTGTGCTAATCAGGGTGAATTAAGATAAAAATTTCAAGTATCCCACGCTAAGGTTGGTAATCAGCTTTGTCATTCAAAAAGTTTTGTTTCTGAACTTGTCCATGGGACAGTATGCTTCTCTCTTAATTCTAATCCTCTCTAATATTAGTATAAAAGATTACACTAACACTATCATTAAGTGGCAGCTTAAATGTAAAAGTATGCGTCTCTGTAATCTGAGCCATGAAAACCTTGTATCAGCCAGTAATGTAGGAGATGTAAAATATTTGAGGGGGCCCTACTGCCTAATATATCGAGGTATTTAATGTGTTTAATGTGAAATTAGCCTGAAATAAAATGTGTACAGTAATCATTAATTTGTGTCAACATGAGTAAGTTCCAATTAATTGTATATGTGAGAGAAAGCAGGTCTCTCTCTGCAGGGCAAGCCCTTATTCACATCTTCAGTGCCAAGCCAGTCTATTTTTCATTGTTCAGTTGTAGAAGCAGTAACTTCTATAATTTCATTTTCATTTTATCAGACGCTAACTTTCCTTGCCATTTTATTTGCTAGCGGTGACGTTGGTTATAGCCAATGATTTGGGTTATTTTCTAGAGTAACATTTGGAACTCTATTAATGAGATGTCGGTCCATTGCAGCAGCCAACTTCACTGCAGGTGTAGGATTGCCTGGACTCTGCAAGGCATAATAACAGTGTTGCGTACCCTCATTTCCACATGACTGTGTATGTGTAAAACAGGACAGCAAAAAATTAATAAAATTAATCTCTCTCCCAGTACTGTGGTTAAGTTCCCATCCATCCGTAAGAAATGTATTTCCTTGCACTGAACACCAGGACCAATAGTCTGTATATTACAGAAAACAGACACCAAACAATGCTGTGTGGAAATGAGTTACCTACGGTTACATATGTAAGTAGCATCAACAACAGCACTGTTTGTGTAAGTGCGTGTTAGAGACGGAATTGAATGACGATGAAATGATGATGATGATGATGATATTGATGAAAAATAATGAAAAAAATAATGGCTTAATGTAGACTTTGGATATTTGCCTAAACTGGTAAATATATAATAAAATATATATAGAGAGATCTTTTTTCAAAATCTTATCAAAATTTTTGTCCCTTAATCATTTGAGTTTTGGGGGGCATTCTGAGAATTGTTTTTGCCCTTTGCCACCACTAATTTTCAATGCTGTCAATTCAGAAGATGTGAAGTAAGTAGTTAATCTGTAAATAGCAAGCTGCAGATATGTAGTTTTATTAGAACAGCGATGGAGAAGTAGTTTGCTTTAGCTATATAGATATGTAGTCGAAGTCCGGTGGACCAATGGGTAGTTTTGGAATTCAGAAACATATTTACAGTGTACAATATATTTGATAAAAAGTTAAAGTTATGGTTTAAGTTTGGATTGTTGTTGAAGCTGCATTGCAGTGCCTCTGCTCCAGAAACGGCTTAGTTAATATTGCTGAATCAGGAGTCCTCCCTCTCCCTCTCTCTGTATTTCTAAAGTTTGTCACAAGCAAATGCATGGTGAGATAATGTGTCAGGGGTTTAGGTTATTAGAAATATATTGATGTAATTAAAATCCATTCTTAGTTTCAATTTCAATCATTCTTGGTGAAACATGTTCATCCAGGTAATACATGAAAGTAATGCTCGCCTTTTCATAAAAGCATGAATCTCGATATAATTGTACAGTTTGGGGCCTTGAACATTTTCAAAATTAGAGCCATTGCAAAATGCCTCCTGGTGGCCATAGTGGCCATTTTACTCTCTGCCATAACCAGATTATATATTTTGCACTATACATCCTGAATCACACATGATAACACAGATATCATCTACCATGTACAATTTCATAAACTGATCAGGTAAATTGTTACCAGTCAATTCAAAGATGTTGTGAAAAAGTACGTGCAATATCTGTGAACCTAGACTAAACTTCATAATATCATTTCTTTTACAAGAGTAGAACAGTTTTCAATATGAGCTCCTTAGCTTAAAAATAATGTGTCAAACACATCTGATTGTTTTTTTTTTTTTAATCTATTCTTCACTGTCTCTTTCACACTCTCCTTAGATTAGATTAGATTAGATTAGATTAGATTAGATTAGATTCTTCAGGGAAATTAACATCCAAAATCCACATTTACAAAGGGTGCTGCACTTTCAGGAGACTTTTTTGTGTTTGCAATTCCCCCAGCAGTGATTAATGCAGCCAGAACTTCAGTGTTCAAGGGTGGACTGGCTTGCTTGTGAAAGAGTTGAACACAATTGTTTCCAATCACTTGGTTGTATCCAACCCCAACGTGCTGGAGATGGCGTATTTGGTGCCACTTTAAGTGCAAATCCCCAACAGTGTCCTCCATGCATGGTGCACTACACTTTTGAGGTGCTGAGCCAGTTAGTTAGTTAGGGGGAATTGTTCCACCCTATTCCTTTTTTGTGAAAAACTCAAGAAAATACACTATTTTAAATATATATACATTCAACAAAAAATCTAAATACAATACAGTGCTAATTAAAGTTGAATTTGAATTTCTCAGAAGATAAGCTTCCTGCCTTTCATAGAGAGTGATTGTACAGCATTATTGCAGTGGGATGGCATGACTTTCTGTTGCAGTCCTTACTACAGCGGAGTTGAAGAAACTTGCAAGCTTGCAACTGAAAAATCTCTTGTCTGATTAGTAGGTTGTAGGGGATCTGAAGTGGTGTCATTATGTTGAGCAGTTTGTGCAACATCCTTTACTCAGTAACCACCTCCAGCAGCTCCGGAGCAGTCCCCAGGACAGATCAAGCATTCTTTATCAGTTTAGTCAGTTTCCTTGTGTCACTGGCTCTGATGCTGCTGCCTCAACATATGGCCGCAAAGAAAATGTATGTATCTGAGGTTCTTGCCATTGTCAAATACGATGAAATGTCATTATATATGGTGTTAATCCTTAACCATCGCACATCACACATCCTTGGCACACATCACCTTTTCTGTGTTAACATGTTTATTTCATGAGATGTGGAGCAAAATACATAAGTTGGTTACAGCAGAAAGTAAAATTGCTGCCATGGTCTCCATGAGGCATTTTTCTCATGAATTCATTTGGAAAAATGTTAAAGGCCCCCAACTGTATAATTGTACCAAGTGTCCTGCTTTAATGAAATAGTGAGCATATCGCCTAAAATCACCTGGAGAATTGCATCTCTACCTCAGCTTTGTAAACTTTTGGCTTGTTGGTTTTTGTGCAACGTACGGAGCTGACCATAAACAGGCAGAATAATAAGATTAAGAATAATGTTGGTATAGCCACGTATTGATCAGAAAATGTTATGTTCAGAATGTTCCTAATTCCAAATATCCAAACAAAATATACTGCTTACATGATGGGTATCAAATTCACAATGCTGCCATATTTAGAGCAATAGTTGTATAATCGGTATGGTTAGCAATTATGTGAATGTAGTTAGTCAAATGTAGGAACAGCATATTTGTCTGTTGATCGTAGACCATCTTTCTCTAACTTTGGCACAGTGATGTGCCAAGTTATGTGAAGACAGGGATACTAATGCCTGAAGTTTATTGTTTGAAGTAACTGACTTGACATGATTTGTACTTGCATGAATATTACAGTTTGAATTGAGGGGTGAGCATTATGAGCGCAAGCAAAATGCCATTCTAAAAACGTCACAGAGACAGTGTGTAATGGTACCAGGTACCTTGACATACCTAATGATAGTGCCACGGACAGTCAAGATCACTATAAGGGCCACTGCTGAAAATAGCCAGTTGTGGATTAAGCTGCAGACAAATGGCTGATGAGATGAGTAGACACAGCTGAGCTTTATGATTTTGGCAGTAAGAGGAAACAGCTGTAAAGGTAACATAAAGCATTACAGCACAGATTTTCCGCTTACTCTCCTAAGTCCTGTGGTGAAAATCAGGTTGTCAGTTTTTGTATTGATGTTCACTGGAGGGAAATTATTAAAGACATATTTTCTTTTAAAGTGTATAATAAAGTTTGTCAACATTGTTCATAAATTAGCCAATCACTTAAATAGGGTATTTATGTGGATAAACAATTACTGTACAGTGTGCAAGTACGGAACAGAGAAAACAAGCATTCATTAAGTTGTTTTACATACGTGTGCATTAGCTTTGATGGCAGGTTTAACATTTATTCTAATGTCCTGATGTAGACTTAAAGTTGTTTTTTTTATCATACATTCATGAATAACCTAATTTACACTGGTTTATAGAGCTGTTCATACACAAGTTTTATTAACCAGTGTCTGATCCAAGATTATCAAAAAAGTCTTTCAAGTGAGAGTTGCAGGCTGAGTTATACAATTCTAACCTGTAAATTTTAATTTTGTCTTTGTCTCTGTTCCAGTCTTGGTATCTGGGCAACTGAGAGAACTCTGGAGGAAAGGTGATTGTCATGGCAGTGCTGTCCTGGAGGAAAGGAGAAAATATTGTGAAGACATTGCCAGAGGAAAAATGTATTCAGCTTTGTAGAAACATAACGCATGGTCATACATATATATAAATATATATTATAGTATATTTATGTATGTGTTTGTAGCCAGAAGAGACCGCCTGGATGGAAGACAGGTGCTGCTCTTATTCAGCCATTTTATAGATTCAGAATGAACTATACCATATGATGTTACGTGGCTGTCAGAAATGGCCACTGGCGTGAGTTGTGATTTTCAAGTATAAGCAATGTATTGTTGCAGAAGTCTGGTTGGTCCAGATGAACTACAGATCAGGACCAGCCATCAACATACCACATCCTAAGAAGCCTTTACCCCTGTACCTTGGGTCTCTACACTAAATCCAGTACAATGCCTATATAAACCTCACCCCCCTGTTAACACCCAGAATGCCCCTTTCCGCTGCAGGTGCTGCTTATAATATATGCAAATAAGCCTCCCTTATTTTCTGAGAGATCCTCTTAATATCTAATGTTTCTTTGCACTTTTTAACTATGTTATTGATACGTCTGAAAAAAATACGAGTTGAAACAGCGCTGTTTTTTGTCTCTTCCCACCAAAAGACAGAGGCTTTGTCTTTTTTATTGACAATCATCTGCCTGATACCATTACGTTGCTTTGCGAAGCTCATGTTTTTTAGACTGTTTGATTGTGCTTTTTACCCCAAAAAAAAAAGAGTAAGAGTGGAATATAAGAGCTATATTCATGCCTCCTCCAACACAACATGCAGTGCTACCGTTGGATACTATTATAGAGCTAGGCCCAGTTTTACTACTACTTGGCTGGGGTGCCTGACAGGGCCATGACATTTTTCCAAATGGTCAAAGGTGCACTATTTTTGAGTTGCACCTGCCACAAGGAAACAGTACAATTCTCAGTAGAACTGAGAAAAGGCAATGACATACAGAACAATGATTATGTGACAGTGCAGCCAGCCACACGCTGGCAGCTGAAAACACTGTGTTGTGAAACTGAATCTAGGTGTAGTGTGGTACATTCATGTTTGTGTGTTAGAGCTGCAATCATCAATCAATTAGTTGTCAACTATTAAATTAATCAGCAAATGTTTTGATAATTTATTAATCAATCATTAATTTTAAGGAAATACTGTCGAAATTCTCTGATTGTAGCTACTTAAATGTGAGTAATTTTGTTTTTACCTCCTCTATCATAGTAAACTAAATATCTTTTGTCTTTGGACAAAACAAGACATTTGTCATCCTCAGCTTGGAGAAACTCTAATCAACATTTTTCACCATTTTCTGATCTTTTATAGCCCAAACCAATAATTGATTAATTTAGGAAATAATCAACAAATTAATCGACAATGAAAATAATGGTTAGTAGCAGCCCTAATGTTTGTGCTTGTGTGTGTTTGTGTGTTTGTGGATTTGTGGGTGGGTGCCCGTGTGTGTGTCAATGTGTGAATATGGTTCCACACTCATCCATACTGTTTCAAGGAGAGATTTTGTTTGAGTCTGAGAGAACCCAGTGACAAGATTTGTACTTGTATGTAGGTAGATTAGAAAGAGATGAAAAAGGCACTATGCTATGTTTAAGTCAAAATTCCTTCCTTTTTAAGAACTGTGCGGTGATGTGGCACAGTATGTTTGTAGAGTGTGTTTTTTTCTTGAAGTTGTTGATGCTAATCAGCAGGTCATGTGCATACTGACTTGAACTGAGCACAAAATTCAGGTGTCTTGTCCAGCTCTAGAATGAGTGGTGGCCCTTGACAGGTTCTGTAATGTGTCCCAGAGGAAAACCTTACTGTTCAAAGCTTGGTCTTTTATAGCTCGGGAGACTATATATATATATACAGTCATGTGAAAAAATTAGGACACCCCAATAAATATTTAGTTCTTTATTAGGAAATATTCACATATCAATGTCTAATCTTGTTTTTATTTATCTGTGGAAAAGAAAGTGATTTAATTGATGGTAAACAACAAAAATTAATCTTGTTTTACTCATTAAACAAAAGATATCAACAAAAATGCATATTCTAACTGAGGAAAAGGTTAGGACACCCTACCCCCTAATAGCTAGTGTTACCCCCTTTGGATGAAATAACTTCAGTGAGACGCTTCTTGTAGCCATCTACCAGTCTCTGACATCGATCTGAGAAAGGTTTGCCCCACTCCTCAATGCAGAATTCTTTCAGCTGTGAAATGTTTGAGGGGTTTCTTGCATGTACAGCCTGTTTCAAGTCACCCCGCAATGGGATTAAGATCTGGGCTTTGACTCTGCCATTCCAGGACTCTCTATTTATTTTATTTTTTTAAACGTATATTCTTCAGTTTTAATTGTTACCTCCGCCAAGCAGAGGTTATGTTTTTGCCGGTGTTTATTTATTTTTATTTTTTTTGTGAGAACGATAACTTGAAAAGTTATGAACGGATTTTAATTAAATTTTCAGGAAATGTTGATTAAATGTCTCCCAAGCTATAGTAGAGCAAGCTTTGAGCAGTAAGATTTTTCTCTGGGGTAGCTCAACCCCAAAACAACGAACGATCTGTGGAGAAACTGCAGCAGTCCAGTATGGCTTGGAGTTCAGGCTAGGTGAGACAGACAGTTGAATGAAAAATTGGTTTAGGGCAAACCTTGACCAGAGCTGGACAGAAATTAAGCATTTAAAATGAGCTGAGAGGTTGTGAACTCGATTTTTTTTGTGTCCAATGTTGATGCAATGTTTTGCATTCCTGTGCTTAATTGGGGCAAAGCAATACTTTGTTATAGTTGGCTGTTCACAGCTTCAGTTTTTCAATAATCTTTTGAATGGCATTTAGTATCTTAAAATCTGACGTGCTGTATTTTAACATCTTCAGAAATATTTAACATGGTTAGAATTTAATAGAATCTAAGCATGAATTCCTCTCTGTGGTAAGAACATTTCAAAACCACGTGTTTATTGTGGTAACAGAAAGTGAGTTTCTGGAAAAAATTGAATAAAAAACAGAATCAAATTATTAAAAATATCACTATGGATATTTGCGATGTAAAATTCAATGTAAACTCCAAAAGCAACAATAGTAGAACATATGCAGCATGGCCTTTTGATATATTTTACACCATCTCATCTCTTGCTCTGGAGATGAAAACACTAAATACAAGTGAGATTTATAAGGAATTATATTTTATAATCTGTACCATAAGATTCTAACTCTAACGCTTTGCAGACTATTGACGGTTGTTGCCTGTTGATGCAATCAGCTAAAGGACTGGTGTTTCTGTGTTCATCACATCAGATTGAATGCCAAGTAAATTTAGGTAGAACTTCACAGGAAATTGTCTGCTGGAGTGTTTCTGCAGTCTGTGGATGTTACTCCATCCTTTGTTTACTTGCATTCTATATACAGGCTACCGCCTGGTAGGATAAAAGTCAAAACTTTATTCTTTAACTTGCGAGCTGGCTATTTTCATTACCCCACAAATGTCTTCTATCTGCCAGGAAAAAATAAATGTTCTTCAAGGGAGGAACTAAAGGTTTAAAAGATGTACAGTACAGCTTCAGTACTCAGGCTCTGTGCTTTAACACATTCAATATGAAATTCAAAAACAAACATGACTGCAGAGAGCCAAATCCCTATAGCTTTGATTTTTATAGGTTTACATCAAGACAAACGCCTTTGTCACAAAATAACAAGTCAAGACTGCTCTCCAGGGTGCAGGCCTACATGTTTCCTTGTAAACAATCAAGAGGAAACTTCATGAGTAAAACTTCAGACAATTCACAATAAGATTCAAACCCTGGGAAAACTCAGAAACACAACAAAGGTACTTTTTTGTACCAAAGTTCTCTGGACTGATGAAACAAAACTCAGGCTATATATATAAAAATGAAGAAACATTAAAGTGTGGAGGAAAATAGCAACAGGTCATGACCCAAAGTATGACCTGTGCTATTTTCCTTCATCTGTCAAGCAAAATTTTACATGGCAGAATTTGCTTTTGCTATGTCATGTGGCTGCCATTCTAACTGGCACATATTGACATTTACTGACATTTTTTTTAAAGGATTTCTTTGCTGTCAGAAGCAAAAGGTTGAATGCAGAGGTCCAATTAATTCTTCAACCTTAAATGTTCAGCACTATGTTAAAAGGGTTATACCAGGGGTAGACAACCCTGGTCATAGAGAGCCACTATCCTGCATGTTTTAGATGTCTCCCTCTACCAACACACCTGATTCAAATGATCAGCTCATCATCAAGCGCTGTAGAAGCCTGATAACGATCCTGATCATTTGAATCAGGTGTGTTGGAAGAGGGAGACATCTAAAACATGCAGGATAGTGGCTCTCTAGGACCAGGGTTGCCTGGGTTAAAGTGGGCCGGAGCCCTCCGGAGCTCTGCCACCTCGGAGCTGAGCTTCACCACCGTAAATTATTCCATTCAAACTGGCAGTAGCGCTGCAGACTACAGATTATTTTCGCATGCACAGCCT
>OMNN01024130.1:8101-28225 GCA_900302755.1 Chromis chromis
GTCGATATTAAAAAATATTAAATTAAAAATAATAATAATAATTACTAATAATAACAATAATATACGAATAATAGGTGACACTTTTTGTATTTTAAATACAACATAAGAACACTCACATGCAGAATCATTTACTTTTGTTATTCTTCTGCTATTCTTTATAAGTGATTTAGAGTGTAGTTTATTAAATAATGTGTTCAAAAACCGCAGCATTATACTTTCAAGCACATAATAAAATCACCACAATGATTCCCTTAATAAATTAAATGTAAAATTTACAAAAAAATAAAAATTGCACACCAGTTGAAGTTCTTTTCAAGTGATATTGTTGATTAAAAACAAAGCCTGAGAGGAGGATGAGGCGCACATACACCCACATACACAAACACACACATATAGAGCACACGCACGCACACACAATTCAGTATAAAGCATATTATTAATCTTATGAAAAAAGCAATTAAATCAAAGTGGTATAGAGCCTCAAGCTATGAGGACTGTCAATTCTGCTGGAAATGCCACAGAAGATTACAGTTGGGTTTGTGGATTCCATGAACCCTTTTTTGATTAGGGAGTCAATTATTTCTTATTACTGAAGATGCTATTTCGGAAAAAGACCTTGTCAGTCAATCATGCAAAAAGTCCTCGAAAAGCGTGAATAAACCGTTAAAGAGAGAGGTGGAGGCGGGGTGGGGGGTGTTACTGACCCTTTTCCCTACCCAAACTCCTACTTGTAGTGAAATTACCTTTTAACTATTACACCTCTGTCAGGTCTTTGTCAGCGTATGGTAATTAGGGCCTTCAGTGGAGCGCATTTGAAAAGAAAATATATTTATTAGTTTATCTCAGAGAAAGGCATTTACCCAGAGCTGAAGGTAAGTTTGAATGTGGTGATTATCTTGTCATTTTCAAACTGTTTTTTCTAAGAGTGTGTGCATGTGTGCGGTAGTAGGTGTTTGTGTGTGAGTGTGTGCATGTCAACGTTGAGTGAACTGTTGCAGATGACGCCAGGTAATGTGCTGCCGTGTGTGTATGTGTGTGTGTGTGGATGGACAGACACATGTGCATTCATACATATATATAATATATATTTATACAAATGTGTGCATATGTGTGTGTGTGTGTGTGTGTGTACTTTGGCTGCATTCAGCACACTGATAGGCGAGCACAGCACATTTCTCCCGTCCTCTTTGTTCTGTGTTGGGTTTGACACCTCTAAACAATAACAGCGCTTCACTTCGCCCAGCCCCAACCCACCACCATCCACACACTGCATGGACGGGAGCTGCCAATTAGCACTATCAAACACCCCTCATCAGCTGTCTGCTTACCATATAAAACACAACAAATCAATAATTCAGAGTTTCCTTCAAAAACAATCACATTCATCAGCAGACTTAAAGATACATGAGGGAAGAGAGCATTTATCACTAATTGCATAGTATGGCTTGTATGTATAGAAAAGATGTACAGAAAAAAAAAACTACTGGTGTGGCTACATGAAGTGGAGCGACAAGCTCTCAACCAGCAGAGTAGAAACAAAGATCTGAGTCCTCTCTGTCCCCTCTCCAACTCTGGTGTCTAGAACTGATTTTGGGGCCGTCTCCTCCTTGACCCGACCCGAATGCAATCGAGGTCCCTTGTCTAAATTGCCAGGCTTTTGGATAAACAGAGCAGTTGCTCTCATGCATTATCCTTTTTCCTTATGCACAAAAACTCTCCAGTGTGAAAATGCCCCGGTCTCTCTTTTTTAGTTTATCTACCTTTGTCTAACGCTGTGTTTGGCGGCCAATGGGCAGCCAGATGATACGGTGCGACCCGGGGGACAGAGGCCGACATGGAGAGAGAGACATGAAGAGGGGGGCCTGTCATGGAGAGAGGGTCTCTGAGGGCCGGAGGTGAGCAGAGGTGACTGGGAGATGACTGTCGCTCTTCTCGGTGGTCCAAGACCTTTTCATTAACCCACACCCCTGGGTTCGCCAAACAGAAACAGGGGGTGAAAGTGAGGACAGGGGGATGCGGATGGGTGCCGAGCACTAGCCCTGATGACCACCAGAGACCTGCGGCCTGCCTGCCTTCCTGCCTTCCTGTCTGTCTGAATGCAGATCTGTGTCATCCATTACAGACAAGGGACTGCTTTTTAACGAAATGCAAACACAAACAGGAGCACATGCATGAGCACACAGACAAAGACAAAACACACGCATACAAAAAATACATATGCATCGAAGCCTGCTAAGGGAAAGAGAGGGGTAACAAAGGACAGGCAGTGCCCCCTAGTGTTTTCATCAAAGAGAACTCAGACCAAATCAACTAACCATAACCCCAAGCGAAGCCACAAAAACAGATACGAAAGGAGAGCAAAGGGAAAAGAGAGAGGTGGAGGGAGGCGAGAGGTGAAGAGGCTTAATTCATGAGAGAACTGGCTTCAAATGTGGAAGGCACAGGGAGGGAGGTGGGTTAGGAAGGTGGAGGGGGGCATGACACTGGAGAAGGGGAGGATGGAGGGAGAAAGGGATGAAGAAGGGATGGAAATTAACAAGTGAGTGTTGGTGATGGGATGTGTATTGTACATGTTAGTTGGTTGGTGGTGGGGGGTTAAAAGTTGTCTGACACCACCAAGATATTTTTAATGTTCAAGGCCGCGGGAGCGAGAAAGTGAGAGGGGGAGAAAGAAAGGGAGAGAGGCAGGCAGGCCATGCATGAAAGCCAATGTCAGAAGAGTCCAGAGGAATCGTTGAGTGTGAAGCCATCTAATAGGAAAGCAGAATATATATGAGACAGGGACACACACACCGACTGCGAATTACAAAGCCCCCCGATGTGGCCTCGTAACTGATCTGAATATGAGCTACAAACTAATGACTGACATGATGGGGTTGGAGTGAAAATATACCTTACTGGGATTAAAACCTTTTGGAGGAAATGCAAACTCATGCTTTAGCAGGTAGATATAACATAACCTGGATGACCGAGAATCTTCACACACTTAACATAAAAACATTTGTACTTGAACATGAATGTGTAAAAAAAAAAAAAAAATCTGTGCATTTGTGTCTGTCTTGTTAGTTTGTATTTTTTAAATTTATTTATTTTACTCGGACAGCACATCCAGCCTCGAATTCCCACCATGAAACAAGGCCTACCCTTCAGTGAGTTCCACATTCAGCTCCGAGCCGGCTAACACATCAAAGGCTGCTCCACACCAGGAGTCTCTCGCTCGCTCTCCTTCTCCCGTCCTCTCTCTACCTTCCTTTGGTCTTTCATAACCCCATCGTATTTCACAGCACATAAAGCCTTAAAATGGCACATAAAACAGTTCATCTCTTTTCACTGTCAGCTTTCCAGGCTTAAAAAATTAAATATGTTTTACTGCAGGTACATAACTAAAACACACCCCTGGAAAAAAATGCCATAAAGGATTCAAACTAGGCTTTCCATAAGTATCGGAAGGCTATAGAATCGGGAATAGATCAGCTGAATAGCCAGAATGGGGTATACAAAGCTTAAAGTGCAGAAAAGAAATGAACTGAAACTTTGGGACTACATGCTTTTCCTTTTTCCATCACTCCCGTCATTGCGTTTTCTGTTTAAACACTGCAAATATGTGAAGAAAACAAACCACACAGTCTGCAGGTGATGCAGTGATACTGAAAAAAATCTTTATAAAGGGTAAAAAAAAAAATGCTGTGACCCTGGAACTAAGCAAGGCGAAAACACCACAGAATACCAACACTGCATTCACTGAACTTTAAAAGCAGCGAAAGACAGAGCGAGCGATAGAGGTGGGCGTGGATGAAGATCTAGAGTTTGACTGAAAAAAACAAAAAGTATAGGAGAAGACGGGAGATACTGAAGCAGTGGAGGGAGAAAGGGTTTAAACTTCAACCCTAAAGTCACTGAGTTCACTGACATTTGCACCAGGATCCGCCTAGCTGTGCCTCACAGCTTTTCAAAAATAACACTTTCTCTCCTTTCAGTTCCTCAGACTTATTCTTCCTTCTACCTTTGCTATAGAATAAGACCATTCACAGTCTTGAGGGCAGAGGGGAAAAAAAACACAGAAAAGCAAACTGGATTCAAAGTGTTGAATTCGACTGATGCTAGTGTGACAATCTGCAACCCCGTGCGTTCTCAGGATTCCTCTCCTATATTGTATGCATTCTAATGGCAGAATTAACAAGGGGGGAGGATAAAAAAATGACAAGTGACAAGTGATTCATTTGAGCTGTCAACATGTCATCTTCAACACATTCAAACCTCATGTCAAGCACTTGTATTCCCTCTCTGGTGAAGGTGACCTAGGTCGTAACCAGCTGACACACAGAGACACAGCAGGTGAAAGCTGGAAACACCACAGTGGGAACGGCGAATGTAAGACAATGAAAGGCAAGTTGGAGCAAAAGGCATAAGAGGGAAAACAACACAAAAAAAAACTTCACGGAAAAACACTCGGGGATACTTTTTAAACTTGCATTTTCGAGTAAGAATAAAAAAAGCTTTTTGCAGATCATTCATGTGGCATTTTAGATGATACTGAGACGACACTTTCAGTTTCACACAAAATAAACAGCACTGCAGAGATTAATTTGTAATACTGTAAGTAAGACATTGTGAGAAGGATGAATCATTGAGAAAATGGGTGGTTTTGGACTGAGATGTTTGTCGAAAAAGACAAATATAAAAAAAAAATGGTGTGAAGGAGAGGGAAAGTGGGGTCAGCCTCAAGTGAAGGATCGCAATTGTTGGCAAAGAATGCAGCAGCAAGTTCGATGTGAAGTTGAGGTTAAGAGAGGGAAGGGAAGAGAAAGTGACTGAATCAGAAGCAAAGGGGAAGAGCAAAGAGTAGGCGAAAGACCATATATTCCAGGGCACGAGATAAAAAGAAGAAAACGAGAAGAGGTAAATTTAGAGATAAGTGGTAAGAGAGAGCAGAGAGGAGAAGGGTGACCAAAGAAGCTCAGAGAAGTGTGAGAGTCACAGAAAAAAAAGAATAGCAACGGGGAGTGGTTTGATACTTTTAAAAACAGGAGCAAGGGGCATAGGAAGAAGGAGCAGGTGAAGGCGAGTTTGGTTGCGAATTAAGAGGGACGGTAAAAGGCAACAAATGACAGAGAAGAGCGAAAAAGTGGACAGCAGTGCCCAACGAGCATTGAAGAGTGAGTGAAAGAACGAGAGAGGTCTGAAGTAGAATAGGGAGAAGGGAGCGAGACCTTGCCGCTGAGGCAACGAGCCGAGAGGAACGAGAAAGGCAGACAAAGCCGCACACTGCTTTCACAAGGCAGAACAAAGAGAAGAGGTGCATCATGGGAGTCTGAGCCTTGCGCCGCCACTGACGCCATGCTGGATAAATACACAATGGCACATATGCACAAGTCAAAACGCAAACACATAAGATTCCATGTAATACTGAAGCATACGATTAGATGATGAGACTTCTGTTTTGACTTATTCTGAATAGAAATCTACTGCAATTAATTCTTCAAGAAAAACAGCTGTGCCTCTTCAACCTCCGTAGAAGTCAAGAATACGCAAAACTGCAAGGATTTTCAAACTAATCCAATCATATCTACGGTCATTACCATATTATAAGCCTATGATACCATACACATAGTATATAATTAGAGTCTGTCAGTCATAAACATGGTTAAAAAACCAAACAGAAAATTGCGATTAAAATTGATTTTCAAAGAGCATAAAATCACGCCGTTAAAACATGGTGCACACCAGGGAAAGTCTGAGCGAAGCAAGACAGCATCCTCTCTGACCAAGTGCATAGGTGAAGAGAAGGAAGACTGTCCAAGCATCTAGAAGGCAGACAGTGTTGGTAAGAGAGTGGAAACAAGAAAGAAAAGAAAAAAATAAAGTAAAAGACAGCACAGAGGAGAGCTTTCTCTGCAGCACACTGATACAAGCAGACCAGGGTTGAAGCAGAGGGTGAGGATGAATAAGGAGGGAGGAGGGCTACTCAGCTTTAGCAGTAATTCAGGTTGGAGTGGAGATGGTAACTTCCGTCAGTGTGCTGAATTTTGTCTATGATATTGTAAACCTGATTATTTGCATATATGGATGTGTGTCTTTACTCCTGTAAAAGTAGTGTACATCATTTTATTGCATTAATTTACTCAAGCAGCTTCATCAAGCAGGCTGAAGAACTGATGACAAAGGGGTGGCATGGGAAAACTGGTCTTTACAGTCTGAGTATCAAAATTCAAAGAAAAAGTACGCAAAATTAAGATATTGGCTCTAAAGTTTTCCATCTTTCCACTATGACTCCTACTTGCCCCTCTTTTTCTTTTTCCTCTCCTTTCTCTCTCTCTGTCAGTCTCTCTCCCTTCCTCCGGCAGGTCTGATATGCCAGAGCTGCAGCTGAACTCTGAGTAGCACTGTCTCCGGGAAAAAACAAAGTGATCAATGTGAGAAGGCACGGGGCGCTCATGGACAGGCCAATCAATGGTGGAAAGAACCTTGCCCAGGGCCTTATGCAAATGGAAGCACGTCCTGTAACCTCGGGAGTGAACATGCGCACTAGATCAATGGGACAAGGGTAGAACCTTACAGCAAGATCAGCCTCAGCCAGTAAATATGTAATGATGAATCCCTTAAGATTTAACTGAACTCAAATGAACTTCAACTAGCTCTGCGTCTTATATCATAAAGTGGTGAATAAGACCCTGTGTTGAAGAGGTGGGGTGTTGGGTTGGGTGGGGCAGGACAAGAGACATTAAAAAGAGCTGTTGCACAATGATGCACTGAGGACAGATGGATTTTGCACTTCCTTTTCACTAGGGAGAAAAAAAACAACCCAGGAAGACAAAAAGGTGAGAGGAGACTTATGAATAGTCACCTCAACAATACTTGTTTGAGATGTAATGATTTTCAATTACATCACCATGGCAACATCTTTGTGTTTTGTAAAACGAAGGAGAGGAGTGGGTAACCGTGACGACCTGGTGAAAGCTTGCTCGGCCATTTATGGCCATGGATAGTCAGACCAAGGACTAAATAAGACAAACTATTCAAAACGAATAGCTGACATTTAGTAATGCCTTCATATACTGGACCCTGAAATTGGTATCAATCAAAGGCTATCACAGACCAATTAGAAGCAGCGTCTTCATTATATACAAGGTAACTGTGGTGATGGGAAGATGGATAACTTTTCTGTCTGTACACAAAAATGTGTGTAGGAAAATGACACAGCAACTTAGTGAACTGTTAATTAAATAAAGCAGAGCTATATACTCAAACTATTACTACAAGTGAGATAAGATGGAAAACAAGGAAAAGAGAAGAAAGAGAGAGATAATTTAAAGGACATAAAAGACATAGAGAAAGAACGGTTCTTGAACTGACGATGGAAACTGCAATGTATGTAGGAAGTGAAGTCCTGAAGTGTATCGACTGTTGCTGCATCTTAGCTTGAGGTGAGAGCAACAGCTCCCTGTCTGCCTCTGGGCTGCTGAATGCACTGTAGGAGAATTTGATCAAAACAAGACACACATATCCCCAAGATTTTAAAAAGTTTGAAAATAACAGTGATGCCTTGAAATTGCCCTTGGTTGTTGGCTATGTCTCAGACAACTTTTATACTGTAACCATGAACCAGAAGTTAGGGAAACAAGGAAAAAAAACTGCACTGGGGCATACCGGTGTCTACCTATCTATACCTGCAGTACTCCTGAAGTAAAGTTCAGGGAAACAGCTGTTAAAACGCTGAACACATCACTTTCCTCAGAGCCTCTCTTGACAGTCTACCTTTTCTGTGTTGTAACAGTCCTCCAAGAGAATATGTGTTAATCCACTAACTGTATACAGAAAATTACTGAAAAAGATGGGAAAATACAACTGATCAATATAACTTCACTGTTGACAGTGGAAGTGGTATGAATGCCTGCAAGACAGAAAGATATAAGGACTTAAATGTGCATTTGTACAACACACAACTATTATAGTAAGAGACTAAATGTGCGTAATGTATCATATAAAAACACTCCTGAAATCCATTTCTTTCATTGATAAGACAACATCTCCTGATTAGTAAGCTAGCTAGCTGACTACCTAGTTGCTGCTACTTAGTGACACATGAGAAACTGTCTGACAAGAAAATAAAATCAGAGGACTAGCAGATGCTAGCAGCAAAGAGGACACATGATAAAGGAGGATACCTCAATGGACAAATGGGATTCAATCTGTATTTTGGCAGTGCAAAGTGGATTCTTGCCAGTTCTAGCAACTGTAATGCTTTTTCCCTTCAGTTTACCAAGACAGCATAAAATAATCGTGCTAAAATGAGGAATGCAGTATATGTAAGACATAGAGGCAGATGTAAAAAATACAAATAAACCAAAAACATCAACAGATGGTGCTTATGTTCAGAGATCTTGATTGTTTTGCAAATGTACAAAAATAAAATAAGACAGAATTAATAATGAAGGCAATTGAAAAATGTAGCAAACAATGAAAAATAGAATCTTACACAGAATCCATTTCCCTAAATTTGGAAGGAATAGCAGAAGAGAGACATGAGGTGAGTAAAGTATTTTCAACCTCCTAGTCCTCTCTGATACCACAAATGCAATCTAGAAACCAAAGATGCTCCTGAAACATAGAGAGAAACACCAACAAAGGTGAGAATAATGGTGAAGTATTGAAGGGAATACTTCACAAAGCCTATTGTGCGAGTATCCTTTTCAGGCAGCAAACCCGCTGTAATTTGGTCTGCGTCATCTGCCTCTAGTCACAATGCAGCACTACAGCTTTGAAATGGATGGCAAATGAAGGCCATTTGTACATAATCACAGCAGATAGAAGAATTCAGGAGCCCTACAATGTGTTGTTGAGGTGGAAAGAAAGACCTTGGTCTATCTGTGGCAGCCAGCGCAGCTAAGGTTTGGCAAGGGAGGTCTTTTTTCTAGAAACAAGCAAATCAATTCAAATCAAATCAGCTTGCTAGCCGTGACATTTAAACAGTTCAATTTACATCCTTATGTTAAGAGGAGAGCCGCTCTCTAAGATCCTATTCATTCACAAAGAAATTAGACGGCTATATTTCAGCCGCTTAATAGAGCAAATATGCTGTAGCTGTACAGAGGAAGAAACCATGTCTTTTCATGGTGTACAAAGGGCCAGGCATTGTCTGTCATTACGAGCGGAGCACAAAAACACAGACAGAGATAATATACATAATATAGACAGGACTAGAAAACAGCACCATGCATGATATGCATGCATTACCACATACGTGCACACGCAAGTGCGTACCAAAACGCGTGCACACAGGCAAATCCACATACACACTTTCACAGTGGTGATGGTGTATGTCCTGAGGGCTGCTGCCCTGCTGTGCAGGCTGGCAGGCACTTTTGTCATGGTGGTCCTTTTGTTTCACATCAAACAAAACGCCACAGCTTTGCATACGGCTCCACTAATTTCTGCTAGTGTGCCCCAGCCATTTATCATCGCCTCTCACCCTCTCCTCCTCTCCTCCCCTAACGTGGCTCAGATAGCTGCTCTCCACACCAAGCTGTTCTGCTCAGGACGATACAGGCTTCTCCAGGCTAGGGCTGACACACACAAATGCGTGCATATACATACGTGCATGCACACAAACACTGCACAGACCCATACAATATGCATGCACCCATTTGCAGACATAGACAGACAAACACACGCACATAAGCACACGCAGACAGACATACACGCAGGAAACTGCACTACAACTGCACCGCTTGCAAGCCCGCCAGCTATGGAGAACCTTGAGATAAAAACAAACCTTCTCTTCATCCCCTCCAGAAGCAATAGACAGGCTAGCACTCTGAGTTTCGAAGGCGGGCGAGACATGCATACAACATTAGATGAGGGGATTTTCAGTGCATTCGTATGGACGACTTCATTTGTCAACAAATTTAAGTGATTTTTGTGTGTGTGATGATGAACTCAGGTGAAGGCTGCACTGGTCCTTAAAGAATATTTCTGATAAATATAAACGTGGGACTTAGTTTGACACAGTTTAAAGGAATACTCTAGCACTGTGGAAAAATAAGCTTATTTGCTGTCTGACTGGGATTTAGATACTGTAAGAAGATCAATATCAATTTTGAATCTGTGCTAAGAGGAACGCACTGGAAGGAGGATGAAAATGACTGACTTCTGACTACAGCAAAACATCCAATACCTTCAAATTTGTGTCATTTGTGTTGTGTTTGCCAACAAGGTGATCACCAAAATAATCATTTGAACTTTGCCGAGTTAAGAAAGTGTGGAAAGCCAGAACATTTACTATAATGGCAAAGAGGCTGTTGTGTCGCGCGATTTATGCGTCACTCGTCATGTCGCGGAGCCATTTACTTCACCTGCAGAGCTTTGTCAATGCTGGCTGACTGAAATAAAGTTTTAAAAAAACGACGGAATGAGGCGGAGGCAGTATTTTCAAAGGAAATTAAGTAAAGCGAGGCGCTAAAATCTAAAAATTGAGCAGTGGCGATGGATATTCGGGTCCAATTAATGTTGAATATAATTCGGGGGGAGGGGGACAAACACACCAAATTTTAATCATCTGTTCCTTGTCCCATTATCAACATTTCCTGAAAATTTCATCAAAATCTGTTCATAACGTTTCAAGTTATCTTGCTAACAAACAAACAAACAAACAGACAAACGACGGCAAGAACATAACCTCCGCTGCTTCGCTTGGCCTCTGTAACAGAAGCAGAAAGTTTAAATAACAGTAAAACTCTCGTGTTTCGTCGCATTTTGCTTCTAGAAACCAGTTTGTCAGTCATAGAGGAGGGAAAACGAAGAGGTGCCACTCTGCTCCTGTTTCAGTCATGACCAGCACAAGATGCTAGCAATGAGTGTTAGCTCTTTAAACGAATTCAAATATCATGAAAGAACCACATTTGGAATTCAGATAATAATTTGTGAACTTAAAAGTCGATTTTTTCCCCTTAAATTTGGAATTTATATTTTTTAGTTATTTATTCAAGTGCGCTAATTGCTAATTGCACATTTTACCCCTGACAACTCACTTAAATTATATAAAATTTGTGCTGAACATTCGATCTTGACTGTGGGAACAGTAGTTTGACAATTAAATAGATAAATGAGTTTAAATCTTAACTTAAAAGCTATTTTAACATTGATCTTTTCTCTCAATTGCAATTGAGTGCAATAACAGTGCAATGACAAACAGACAAACGCCGGCTTCGCTTGGCGGAGGGAATAAAGAGGTGGAAATTAAAAATGTTTTTTTTTTTTCTTCCGATTCATCTATTAATCGAAAAAATAATCGACCGATTAATCGATTATTAAAATAATCGTTAGTTGCAGCCCTACAAGAAATGTAATCGTTTTTAACTGACGGTAGCTTGCCACAGAATCAAAAGACGACTCATGCCTTTTAGAAAAAAATCCATTTCATGAAGGACAATGCAGCATACCCCATGCTGCACAGACTTCTTGGTTGCTGTGAGAATAAAAGGAGAAAAAACAATCATGGTGTGGCGACCATCATCGTCTGACCTTAACCCTACTGAGAACCTGTGGAGCATGGAAGATGTATGTGGATGGGCGGTGTTACACTTCAAAACATAAGCTGTGGTAGGTCATACTGACACTGTAGAATAAGACACAAGCAGAATCTACACATGGATTTACAAGCTCACATATGAATATTCAGCTTGATCTGTCATTTTTTTAATGATTGGATTTACTTTTTGAGGACTCTTTTGCTGATGCTACACATATGACATATTTTTGAATGTTTCCAAATGGCAGGCTGCATAATAACTCAGAACAATGCATTTTGTGTTATTTTAAAAATGTGTTAAATATTATTTTCTGCAATTTGTGCTTGTATAATATAAAATAACCCCAACATTGACTAACCAACTTCCAGCTACACTGGAAGACAATTTGATGTGTTGGGGGGATTTTTCTTTCTTTCTTGACTTTAATATATTCTAAATATCCATCATTTGGGCTAATGGGGAAAAACAAAAACAGCATCTGAATAATAGCTTGGAAGATGGTGCAGGAGAGGTAGACAGGCTTTTCTCTTTCAACCTGTCTTTCTCAGGCCTAAGATGATGGAGAAGGGGTTCTGCGAGTGTGGAAAAAAACAACAACAAATGCCCCCATGACAATATAGCATCGATGAGGGGCATTATTACTAGTCTGGTATCTGCCAGGTGAGCACAGGCCAGCCAATTTGGTCCCCGGGGATTTATGACAATGTGGTAGGAAGCCAGTTCTACTCTCTCCTAAACAAACCTACAATTGAATGCGGTAAATGCGGCGCTGTTATTTGCTTGTGTAATTTTTGAAAAATCAAGAAACGCTAAGTGGAGGGGCAATTTGAAAGAGTCTATAAGAGAAACAGCGGGAGATCGAGGACACTCATAACCTGCCTAGTGTTAGGCAATCCAAGTCAATTTTCTCTTATATAAATATTGCTTTATTTTATTTTATTTTTTTACATGACCTATTACATTTTTTATCTTTTATTAACAACAAACATCTTTTGTACATTCCCAGAACATTGTGTACTGTCTGTCTGTGCTAATTGCACTGTCTTTATTTTTCCATTTTGCCCTTTATTCTCCGTCCACTCACCTATCAGAACAGGGACTTTCTATATTTTACTGTAAACTTAGTTTAGAAAACTAAATTTCTTTATTTGGCCCCTCTGCTTATAGAGGTGTTAGGGTTAGACATATCATTAGAAACACAAAGCACCATTCTGTTTTTTGACATTTCATTTGCATGGACGAGAATTCCAGTCTTTGTGTTGATAAGCTTTGATTAGTTTGCTTTTCCACATACATACAAATATAAATACTTGTTGCTGTTTACCGCTATTTTATGTTAAATGTATTATGAATTGTACTGTGAGCTTATGTCATGCCAGTTGTTTCGTATGCTGTCTATTGTGACTGTAATTGCATATGTCAACCAGCATATTCTAGTATAAGAACACTGATTAAAATGAATGCTTAATCATGTAAACATGATATTTTTGGGCACTTAATATTCAATTATCATCTCAGAACTAATTTACAATATTCTAGAGATTAATAGTTCTTTCTTTTAGAGGAGTTATTTGACAGATTGTGCCTGCAGAGAGCACTGAGCATAGACTGTAAACACATGCATGAGTGTGCAGACACAGACACACAGAATCACTGTCTCTATCTCAGATCCACCTCTGGTGAGGAAGCTGGCTTTTGATGAAAGGGAGTGACGAAGCAGGAGAGAAGAAGAAGGTGGGGTGGGAAAATGGCCAAAGCTCTGAGTAATGCCATAGTAAATTGTAATGTAAGACAGGTCAGTGTGAGAAAAAAAAAAAGAAAAAAAGAAGCTAAAACACACTGCTCTATTGCAGCACTCAAGCTACCTAGGCCATCATTTATTGAGAGAGGACTGAAACTGAGCAGAAAAATAGAGGGGATGGAGAAGGACCGGGGAGGGAAATGAATCAAAAGGAAACAAACAGAATCTGTAAAGGCAGGGAAGGTAGCACTTTACGAGACTGTGTGAAGGACCTATCCACTCTGAACTCACACAAAAATAATAAAAAAAGATAGCATTTGTGTAGCTGATAATGCTATAGGTTAAATAATTAATTTAGAAAAATGTTTTGGCACTATGTCTTTAATGATGATGATTCATCATTGACTGACTAAACAGTAGTTAAGAATAGATGTTTTTGAGTTAAAGTATAATAATGAAGATGATAAGAGCAGTGATCATGGCAACAACGCCCGCTGTGCAGATGACAACGTAGATCATGACAAATTAATCATGCAACGTGGATAAACACAGCATCTCTCTCAAAACTGCTCACACTGTCTTCACCTTCCTGAAGCTTTGCAGGCGTACGTGCCACGCAAGAGGCTGAAGAAACTGATTCAGACATTTATACTGTCTGATGTGAGGCACTAATCCAGTTATACTGCATGTGATTTGTTTAGTTATTATTATGCAAATGGTTCAGGCGCTCCTTTGGCAGATCTTCATTACATTGCCTCATCCCTCTCTGTCACTCACGATCCTACACCAGGTGCAAAGTGAAACAGTGCTAAAGAGGAAATTGAATACGGTGCACATGTTGTAATACATCCTGTACATAGGTATTTCTCACTTCTCTTCTGGAGAGCACCGGGTTTTAAACAAAACCCTACTTCCACCTGGTTCATTGTTCACAGAGATTTGAGCTAACAAGTCTCAAGGGAACACTGGAACGTTGGTAGCTTTCCTGAATGAATGAATACAAAATAATAATGACTATCATCAAAACAATCTGTTTGAAACAAATGAAAAAGTCAGTTGTTGTGATATTACTGATCTGCCTGATTTGTTTTAAGATATTGTATCAAGAAAAGTCTTCCAACAAGTACACTAAACTTTAGTACATTAAAGTAGAAAAAGATAACTTGCTCTTCTTTCCTTCTCAGACAAAAAACATCTCAGTTAAACCAAAAAAAGCTGCATATTATCAAAGTGCAATGTGTGATGGTCTCGGGTATCAATGAAGTAAACATGCATCCAGCGCCCTTCTCTTTAAGCCTTTGTCATAAAACACCATTGAAATGCAGTGAAAGTGAAAGCAGCTCTCTGTATTTAAGAGTGATATGCTTAAAGTTTCATGGAACCAGCACCTAGTGGCCATTAAAGAAGCTGTAGGTTACAACACCTCCACAATGGCTTGAGCATTCAAGCTGGGAGGGTCCGGCATAGACATTTCAGCTTTCCGAGGAAGCCATCAGTATATTGAGACCTTGAAGCATTTTAACACTCGAGTCCTTGCAGCTAGCACTGCGTACCCTTTCACAGCTTGTGAGGTCAAGAAAATTTCTGAAGAAAAAAAAAATGTAATCTGCGCTGTAAAGCACAGCAGCTGCAGCATGTTCGCCTCTCGATTGAAATCTTTCTTTGAGTGCTCTGGCCATGGCATCAGAAGGAGAAATAGGATTTAAATTTTAACTGCTGGACAATGATTTTTTTTCTGCCCTGTCCTTCACTTATTGGATCTGCACCGTTCTCTTGTTACTGCTGCCCCAGAGACGTTGATTTTAAAGGCTAATCACACTGACATGATTCTATGGAAAAGAGCGATAATAAGACGTAAAAGAGATGGAGAAATGTATTCTTCCTACATAATGGAACAGGCCCTGGAATTATGGTAATGACATTTTATTCTACACACAATGCAACGGAATGACAGGGAAACCCCCAGGAGGTAACGGGGCATGTATATTGTCAGAGAATGACTAGATTCAGATGTTTTACCTTCATACTGACAGGATTCCTTTGGAAAAGTGGAAATGCTAATGCACTGGTGACGGTGCACTCAACAGGACCGAAGATGGGCGTACGCAGTGGTACTGATGATACCGACTGAAGCAAGCCATTGTTGAACTTACAATAGCACTTACAACTTACAACGGCACCTGTCACGGCCAAATGTTGGGCAGTGGAAAACATATCTTATAAAAGTCGTGCAGTAGGGCTTTATGAAGTTCACTTTATCTGAGAAATGTGGGTGCAGTCACCAAAAACGCCCCACACTGTTGTGTAATTGAGCCCGACAATGAATCCCCAACAGCTCCGGAGCTGCAGCGATGTTGCTCATCTTGATCCTCTTATAGAGGAAGGTAGCATTAGGGAAATCTTCCCTGTAAGGAGGGGGGGCAGCAGGCAAACATTATCTACGTAGTGTGACATTGACTATATCCTTTAAATGCTTGAGTCATTTTTTTAACGCTATCACACACCACCTAAGAAGATTAAGCCCTATATTAAAGTAGTCTTTTTGTAGTCTTTTCAGAGCCTATTATGATATATTTTTGTAATTTATTCACCTAGACAGATACAAATCACGTGGCATTTTTGTGTAGAACCGTATGTTTTATGTCAATACTGTCTTGCACAAAACCTGCTGTGAGAAGCCCACCGAAATTGCAGCATCACAGCCACTTGCTTGCGGTTATTGTGCAAACTGTGCATTGCTATAATGTGGGATTATATCAGATGAAGTGTTTCTATTTCTGGACAAATTAAAAACTCCTAGAGTATCCATCAACTTCTCAGGCAATGGCCACAGCTGAGTGCCAATGATTTCCAGGAGAGTGTAACTTTATGAGGCCCCCCTGGCTTCCTAACTTGGCTGGGATACCTAACAGCTTGATTTTAATCATTAACACCAACAACTTTTAATTTTTTTACACGCTAACCATCACATGGCCTTTTGCATTCATGCTCCTGAAAAAACTTGAAACTCAAATTCAGGATCCATCTTCAAGTCTGCTATGAGATATGAAAAGGTTTTGGCATTGTGGCAGCAGTTAGCTTAGCTTAGTTCGTCAGATGCTGATATTAGCCAGAAAAAAAAAGAAAAGCTTTGGGCCAATCAAACGGCTAATCTCAATTTTACTGCTGGCAAAAGCAGAGCTCATTACAATGTGTGTACCTGTTTGTCTTCCTCTCCTCCTCTGTCTCCCTCCCTTGCCAAACCTCTCCTCCATATTGTGTTTCAATTTGTTCTGCTTTTCTTGGAAAAATGGAACATATTCAATGTCATCTCTTTACAATTCCACACAAGTATGCCTCATTAGCAAGCATCTTCAAAAGAAAGGGACAGGCGCTGTCTGAATATGGTGTGCCAAATTACTCCTCCTCCCTGCATCTCCACAACCTGAAAAATGCTTCATTAGTTGTTGTTTTTTTTCTACAGTTGTTGATATTCCTCATTTTCCATCACTGTATTAAAAAAAGAGGATAATATCTTTGACATTGTCATGTTCTTTGCATAGTAAAACAGGTTATTCCCCTAAGGGATACAGATGTTTGTGTTTACTTCCTCTTCCAAATGCCCAACCCTGTTTACTTCAAGTTCAGTTTTAAAAAGAGGCAAAAATACATGATACAATAATTAAGAAAGCCACTATAACTATTACTGTGACCTACAAACTTGTACATTTGTGCAAAGCTGTAGTAGTGACGTTAATTAGTAAAACATGTCACAAGATAACACAAAGTGTGCATATTCTTATTGGTTTCACTCACAAAACATTCACTAATTAACCTTAAGTGTCCTTGGTTTAAAGAGCTCTGCGTTGAACGGTGATCAATATATCATAGTTTAATTAATTGTGATAACTGGCATAATTAGCATAAACAAATGGGTCTATTAGCCTCTGTCCACCCCAAGTGGTGTTACTGGTGCGAGTATTTCGCAAAAAATAAACCCTGTTGCTTCCTGTCACAAAAGAGGATGCTGCTAATTGTCCCAGCTATCTTCCCAGGAGGAGGCTGCTTGTATTTGTAATTATAATGAAGCCCCGAAACAAAACATGATAATTGGTAAGGTTACATTATAAGAGCAACACCTGGCGAAGGCAGAACATGTGTCCATATGGAAAAAAAGCTATGATGTGATAGCTGAAACATTTCTCACCATAAATGGAAAAGAGTTGAGCCCCCATAAAAAGCCCTACTGAAATAGTCAAAGCAGCCCTCGTAATGTGAGGCATCAAACAAAAGGCTGTTTGACATTTTCCTGCAGAGAAAAAGGGAAGGTGTTGAATGGAGGAAACCTCATTCCACATTTTAATCTGTTATGTGATAATTAACACCATTATTTTATAGATCAAAGTAGCAGCTGGGGATGGGTGTTGGTAATCAGAAACAATTCAAACTGTAGAGGATCCCCATTGGGCAAACATACGCTAAGATTCTGAGAAAGATACTGTTTTAGTCAATTTCTTTGTTTTCTTTGATGATGCATGCATTTGACGGAAGAATAGACTGGTCAACAGTCTGTAACAGCAATAATATCATGCTAAATACTCTTATTACTTACTTACTATTACCAGATACGGCCATAATAGATCGTCAGATAAATAGAGTTTTTAAGGAAATGTGAGAGGTATGGCACAGCGGAAGCCAATTAGTTTCAATTTGCTCACTCTTCTATGTCAAATTAACAAGCACAAATTCCAAGTTCCAAAAATATGCACTTACTGTGATATCACATTCAGCTCATCATGATTTGTGGTGTCTTTTAGCTCCAATAGTATAACTAAAGGATTTTTATGCATTCTCAATTTTTACCATCATATTGCAAAGCCTCTCTGGCATATGTGATACAGATCGTTTTACAATGAGTTGCCGTAAAATCAACAAGGTTACTTTAAGGCAAGAATATGCTAAGAAATCTGCTGTCAGTGTTCTGCAGGTTGTCAACAGGAATGGCAGAGCCATTTTCTCTGCACGATGTATGTTTAACATGTCTTGCTCCAAGACTTGCATTCACTATACAAAACTAGATCTACTCAGTGCTATCCTCCGGGACTGTGTGTTGCTCCCTCACCATACTTTAGCTGACAAAGAAGGATGCCTTGAAGATTTTTTATTTTTTTTTGCCTGTCCAAAAACAAAGAAGACGAAGACAGAGAGCACAAAACCCATTTTCCCCATTTTCTCAGTGCAATTACACAGATAAAGCTTGGCAAATTGGGTTTTTTTCTTTGAAATTCAGGCTGAAATGGTGTTAAAACAGAGCAAAGAGATTGTGAAAAATGGCTTATTATTGCCATTTCTTCTGTGTTTGATTTGCGAGGCTTTGTGTGCGACTGCCGAACAGTAAGAAAAACGTAAATAGCACGAGTGACTCTGGGTGTACACAGATGTAAAAGAAGTTAAAAAAAAGAAGAAAAAAAAAAGGTGTCTATCAAGTTTGATATTATGTGTGTTTATGCATTTGTCAAGAGTCTTTCTCTGCCTACACACACGTTTAGACCTGGTGCTCTGCTCCAGTGTTTATAGTGTTTGAGCTGGTGCATGATATTTTGGCAGGGGAATTGTCACACTAGAACCACAGAGAAAGGCTTGAATGCCCAATTAGACAAGGGAATTGAGGATATAGACATCCCCTTCCCTCCCTACTAAAGTCATCTGAAGCAAGATTTACAACTATTATTCTTCCCACTTGCACCAAGCTGCCTCAATCTCCATCCCCAGCAGGCGAGAGTTGTTCAGATAAAGAAACCATGAAAATAGCTAAGTTACAAACACAGTAGCTTACACATTAATAACACAGATGGAGGGTTGCTCCCCAGCCATGAATACTGTGTTGATTGGACACTGAAAAGCTGCCTTTTTTGTTTCATTTGTGAGGAAAAAAACATATTCAATGGGGTGTCTGTAATTCTAAATATGTAAATGGAGCCATTGTTGCTGTATGGCAGTGTGTTGGGCAGCTGAGGGATCTCGTCTGTGCCTTCTTAGTTGTTTTCGAAGCAGGAGGTCCAATTGTCTATTAATTTCTCAAGTGACGGAACACCAGTTGCATTGCTCACAGAACAATGCTTATTCTAATAATGGGAAGATGTGTTTATATCAGGTCAAATACAATGACAGGTGAGACTGTGTATCCTTCAGCTTGAGGGTTGGTTATGAAACACTTCACCTTGATTAGGCAGGACACAGTTTAACATGATTGCCAAAAAAAAAGAGAGTATGGAAATTGTACCAAAGCAACATGGTCCAACACCTGCAGGACTGCGGCGCACTCCCTTTAAACCATCACTGTCAGTTTCTTAATGACTTGCCTGTCTAATCTCGGGGTTGATTGACAGCAGTCTTTGCCACATCCTAGACAGAAGTGATCAATCAAAAACAAACTATCTTAAATACAGACGTTAATTACTTCACTTTACTGTAGGAGATCGCTCATGCAGATACAAATGCATGATAAATTAAAAGGATGAGCTAAATGATTGAGTGGAGACACACAACAATTGCTGAGGCCTTAACAAAAGGTGCACTACATGATACAAATAAGAAATTAACATCCAATCCTGCTGATTTTGGATCAAGATGGTAAATGGAATGGATTCAAGAAGGGTCATTGTTCGGGCACAGATGGCAGGAGCTTGAGACAAAAAGACTGTTTAACTCACTAGTGTTTTAATATGAACAGAGATCTGAGTAACATCTGCGTTGAGATCAATGGGAAAGACATCAGTAAATACGGTTGGAAGTTGTTAGTGCCATATGTAAGGAAAAAACAGAGGAGCAGCTTTTCTGTCATCGAGAACAGTGCATCCACAATTACATAAAGAA
>OMNN01024131.1:0-15141 GCA_900302755.1 Chromis chromis
AGCTCCAGAGGCAGCAGGGCAGGTATTCTGCAGCATTCTTCTAGTCTTTAATGTTACTTGTTCATAGCAGGGAGCTGTAGGTGCGGATTTCTCACTAACTCTCTTAACTTTCCTCTGTTGTAGGAGGCCATTCTTCCTTTTGTTCAGCCCTCCCTTCTTGCCTCCCTCCACTCTTTACATAAATTACCCAATCCCCCTTCAGCTCCCTACTCGTTCCATTATTCTCCACATCTGTCTTTTCCTCTGCCTTCCTGTCCACCTACAGTATGTGTTGTTTTCTCATGCTGTTTCCACAGAATCATCATCATTTCTCTCTGAGCTCCTCATCGATTTCTTTTGCCACTCTGCACCGCCTCTCATCTTCTCCTGTCTTTGTTTCCCTCCTACCCACCACCACCACCGGTTAAGTAAACCTTCCCCATTGCCCTCTCTCTCTCCATCATAAACAGATTTGGCTCGAGGGCTTTTATGTATTTTTTTCTGCTCCTCTTGGAGAGCCAGAGGCCATGCTGACACCAAGGCCAACATGCACCGTGCACACTATGTATGCATGATAACTCTTCAGAGACGGAAGGATTTTAAATTGCCAGTGCAAGCCAGTTTACAGCGCTGTGAACGGCATGAACTGCGGCATGTGATGGATCGTAACTTGACGTAAAATGTCATAAAATTTTAGGTGCCTATTAGTGGTCGATCCCAGTAGGTACGGCAAATTGAAATGACATTGGTATGTTTATAAGGCATGCATGCCTAATAAGTTGAAGATTAAATTAGAGAAAGCTCCAAGAAGGCAAAAAGTGGCATCAGATGGAGTTGTAGCATTACATTAAATGTCACAGTGGCACAGACTTCACTAAAAATGAAAAATTACACTGACACTGTTAGATACAACAAGTTCCATTGTGCATATATTTATTTAGTGTTGGTAAATGCAGAATAGGCTGAATATTTATCACATGTACGGATCTATCTGGTTTCATTTGATATTGATGTCGGTATATTATTCTTCAAAGCAAATCTGTACACATTTTGCATGCAATTATATTTGTTTGCAGAGAAATTAGACGCTGCAGTTTGCATTGTCCATTTTTCTCAGTGTGGGAATTTAGAATCAGATATTCATATAATATTACAGATCATCAGTCTGTCATGATCAGTGAGCTGCAGGAGTTGTTTTGTAATGAATAGTTGTAATTATACTTGTTGTGGTGCACATCTGGTCATTCTGCTCATAGCTCGAGGCACAATGTGCAATATACAAATTGTACCCAATAAATGGAAAATTATTAAAGCTCCTCTCCACACATGTTTTATCAATGAGTCAATACATTAGTTTCACTTCATCTCTATAGCATCTTTTGCTTAGTCATGCTAACTTTACATCCTCAAACACAACAGTCCAAGCTGGACCGACTGGCACAAGCAGCTTTCCAAAAACCTTTATTCTTACATGAATCACTTTAAAGGTTTCCGAGTCAGATACACAGAAATTAGCCACTTGGAACATTCATTTTGCCAACTGCATTAGGAATCTCCATTGGGATGACGGAGACGCTGTCTGACCTAATCAGTGGAATATTCATCCGCGCACGCCAATTTGTTTATATGTGCGAGGCCGACTTTCTGGAAACTCAGCAGCTAAATGCAAAGGCACATCGCCCCCTGGACCATAATGAAGACGGTCGCAAGTCATTTCAGTTTGATGGTTGGTCGTATTTCATTCGAACCGGAGCACACAGATGAGGAGCTAAATCAAATGGAAGATGAGACACGGAGGATGGAGGCAGAAAGTCAACAACGCCGGTCTGTGTGACTCCTCGTGTCCCCGAAGGAGAGTTCAAAGTTAGTGTGACCCAAAGAGCCACCACAGCCTCATTAAACCTCTGAACTCCAAGCAGTTTCTGGGTGTTTTTTTGTCCCTGTCACATTTTCACTCACTGTGGGCTCATTTAAAATTGCAACATACTGTAACACACAAACAATATTAACATAATTTGTTTTTACTGGCAATGCAGCGTTCTTAAATGATCGTGTTTGATGAAGCCTGACTGGGTTTAACCATCTGAACCCTTTTGGTGTTTTTTGTTGTTGTTGTTGTTGTTGTTTTGTTCCTGCTACATTTTCTCTGCAATATAAAGTTCTGCACTTCTACAGAAAGAGCACAACCATGGCGAGAAGCAGGGAGAACTCACAACTGTCTTTTGTGCAGCATAACAAAGAGTTATAATGCCATGAATCACAAAGATCATAAACAAGGTTGATTATTTATTTTGCATTGAACATTGAAAAGAACCTTGAGTCATCCTGCACATTTTCCTACCCACAGGTGTTACAAATGCAGGAGGAAAATGTGACTTCACATACTATAGATGCTATAGATTTTACTATTTACTATTTACTTCTGTCCTCTCTGCTCTACACAGCCTACAGTTCAGCCAATAAGTCTCTAGATCTTTGTACCATGACTGTTGGTGGAAGATGAGTTAATGGCTTCTTGGTTGTGCCAAAGACCACAGAAATGTTTGTTTTTTACAGAATTTGTTAAGTGCAACCAGTGTGAAAGTTGAAAATCCATTGATTCTTTATGTTTCACATAGCATTTACAAACCGTTTTGCAGCACAGAATGTTTGCATTTGCATTTACATTTGCAGGCAGGGAGGTGAGCTCTGTCATTAAAATGGTTAATTCACTCAAAAAACTTCCAGGGCTCAAATCCTTCTCAAATTTTGGAAACTTTGCTGCTAAAAGGTTGCTAGCTTGAAATTTGTAGTTGTTTTGTATTGTGAAGGGGGTTTTGAAAACGAAAAACCCATTAACAGCAAAAGGGGATAAGAAAACCAGGTAAAATGCTAATGGCAGGCTTACACCCACAGTCAGAGTTTTTACGGTTTCTGGCTCTGATAAATAGTGTGATTTTGGCAATTTTTGGCAACAGGTTTTGGGGTTCAAAGGGTTGAATACCAATTCGAAATAAACCAGAATTATTCTTCCAAAATTATATTAACTACCTCTATCCCTCAATGGAAAATTCAGATTTATTTTTTAAAATGTACAAATATGTAGTGGACTAAGGTGCAAAACATTCCAAGTCACACACAGATAATCCAGAGACTTTTTCTCAGAGCTGTAAATCTGGTAAGAAACCATTTCAGAAGACAGCTAACCCAAAACTCCCACCTAAATGGAACATCTGCATATTGGTTGTTTACATCAGGAGTACTACTCACAGTCCTCTTGGAGACAACTGGACTCTCCCTCCTGCACCAGAATCTGATAAGTGCCAATTGTGAGGAAAACCACACCTCGGGAGAAGAGAAGATGGCCTTCTTCACAATGACCTCCTGACCTTTCTCTCCTGCTAACACGCAGAACTCTCTTCACAGGAATGAATTAAACACTTCTAAATCTCAAAATTAAGGAAATCCTACATCACTGGAGTGATGATCCCAAAATCTGGACTCAATCTGTGATGCCAGGTTGATCAAGACCAGTGGGGAAGGAGAACACATCAAATCTAGAGTATTTGTGGAGAATCACACGAGATACAACGACTCATCCTGCAGCGGCCTCCATCTCCCTCCATCAAAGGCTACGCAAGTATCATTTTCCTTCTGCTAAACGGGTGAATTTATAAATTACAATTGGCTTCCAATTCTAAAGTGATTTTAAATTCATCACCTTTCTACCAACTGCTTCCAGTGACGATCATCAGTTAATTAGTTTATCTACATTTATTCATCTACTGTCTGTTATTTATTACGTCATTGTTGTTTATTGTTTGTTTGTAGTGTTAGTGTTATAATTATCGTCGGTTCTACCGTGTATTTCTTTGTTTGGGAACTGGAGGTCAATGAAATCTGAGTTTACGACTTTGTTGTTTGAGACAATTAAAATCTCTTTGAGATTTAATCGAAAATGATAATTCTCTCAGTAATCTGAGATGGTACACACATAAACGAGTGCAATTTAATTGTATAGTGTGGTAACGCTACAAATATGAATATTTTTTAAAGATTACCACTGAATACAACAGTTGGGATGGTGGTAAAGGAGTGCTGCCATAGTATATGGAAAATCTGCAGGAAGGTGTAACTGGGGCGGATGGATGGGTCAGCAAAACATTGGACATGAATGTGCTGTTTGTGTCATGTTTCCAACTGACGATAGACATGATAAATAATAGCAGTCTTATCCTATTTTTTTCTCTAAAACTAACCACGTTGCCACAATGGCTAATCCTTACTCATTTGTTTTTTTATTGTATTGGTTTATACAATTGAGGTGTGACATCGTGAACACAACTTCCTTTTTGGCTGATAATGTCACAGGAAGAGAACTTGTTGCACTTGTGGTGTCGATGAAGCGCAATAGCAGCATCAAGAAAGCAAGAGAATCAAATTTAAATGCGACAGAATCAGAAAAATGTGTGAATAGCAGGTATTACTCAAAATACTGTACTATATATTGGTCTATTGTGGCTGCTATCACTGGACAAATTGGTGTCTCTGGGCTCTGTTCTGAAGAATCAGTGGTGCAGAGTGCTGCACTCACACTGTGGCAGCTGACTTTTGGATATTTCATTGCTTGAGGCATGTGGCACAATTGAAGTGCGGATGGAAACAGGGTGCGATTATGAGAAATATATTATCAGGATGTGGTAGGGGCTCGCGTCAGTCATCATCAATCAAATTTGCTTTTTTTTCTCCTTCATTTCTAAAGGATTGGTCTCTGCTTTGTGGAGCTCAGTCTGTGATACAGAGAACAGCTGGGAATAGATTCACTGCAAAAGCTCCTCTCAAGAAGAAACTGATGTGCTTGTGTGGGAGGTGCAGAGCTGCTGCGAGTGAATATGTGGTGCCTTAAATTAAATTAGCTTACAGTAGATAAATTATAAATGTGCTGTTCTAGGACAACTGTTGTAAGTCAGATGATATTTGGGCAAACTGAACAAGTGGGAAAACTTCAGTTTTGCTCTTTCAGGGAAACATCAGCCAGCCAGGACGGAAATAATCCACAGTTTGTGTTTAGTCTCTCTTTGTTAAATATGATTCGACGTATTCTACACCTCTCTTAGATATTTTATTAGGTCACATTAATCAGCCTGATCTCCAGAATCACCAGATTTCAACCCAGCTAGAAACCTGTGGAAGATTTTTGCTCTATTTGTGGACCTGGACTCTCTGCCACCATCAAAACACAGATGCTGAGGTTTCTTCCAGTAAACTTCAGAGACTTTTAGAATGTAAAATTTCATTAAAGCATGTCCTTGTAGCTGTATGATGTTTTCCCCCCCAGAAATATTCATTTAATTTGTCATCTATCTGCATACAGTACTTGGTAAATCCCAAACTTGGCACTAAAAAACACACGATAAAACAAAGCTCCATGCATAGCCACAATATACCATCGGTGTGTGGCAGGTGGGTGGCATAAGCACTAATACATGTAGTACATGGCAATCCAAATTGAGCTGCCTCTCATGATTGCTACTGCCACGGCTATTCATCCACCTCTCCCCGCTTTAGCCACAGTCAAGTTCAAAGTAATTCGACAACATATCAGTGGGTGGGAAAACCAGCTGTGTGCCGCCGAAGAAAATGTGACATTAATGGCACAAAGTACACGATGTCTTTTCCTTGATGGATGTTTCCTTCTGTAATTGTTTAACATATGTATGATGGATGGCCAATCCACAAAGATCTTTATAATTTAGATAAAGTGACACCAAAATGTGCTGAGGAAAACTCATGAATGCAAAACATAAACATTATTGAAACTATTCTATAGGAGATTATTTTTCCTTAAAGACGGATGTTCATATATTGATCTTGACTGTAAATGTTCTGTAGCCGAACTTGGGTAGGTTTCATATGATGAAATCTCTGACCTATAGTTTATCATCACTGTTGACAACAGTATAGATAATCTGATTAAAGCAGCATTGACCGGAGGTGCTGTCCTTCCTCACCTGTCCACCAGGCTCTCTCAGTGCATTCCCACCTCTGCACATCTGTCTCCACTTTCCTCATCACCTCCTGTGACCTGCTGCCTGCTTCACCAGCTGTACTGCATTTCACTATTAGTATCTCTGTAGAGCTGACATATTACCTGCTGGCTTTTGTCATTGTCCAGGCTTCTGTGTCTGCTTCCACCTACCTACCAACCACTATCTCCCACCCTACCTGTATCTCGCATGTATGTTTCTGTCTTCAGCTTTGCTACACATTTTGCTCCAGTATCTCCAACCTGGTTTCAGCATTTGGCTCCTGCTAGGAAAAGAAACCAAATCCAAAATCTTTATTAAAGCCCCACTGTCCTCAAAGTGGTGGCAGCGTAACAACTGTGCAGGGCGCTGATATGAAGAAATGTTTGTAAATATAATTTATTTTTTGTATTTATATCAATTCTTCATGCTGTATAAATCCAGTGGCTCGATGTAGCTGAGTCAATCCACGCGATGCTATCTCTGTGCACCTGTAGTGTCTTCAGGATGAGTCAGTAGATAACTCTCTTAAGCCTCTATCTTCATAACCTCCAATCTGATTGCAGAGATATCACTGTGTTAACTCCCTCTTGTTTGCTTTGCTTATCTACAGGATTAGATGCACCCAATGGGATAGCTCTACTTATTCTACTTTTCATTAGCAGGTATGGAGAGAAGGAAAGGAGGGAACTTTTTATACAAATGATTTCATGAATGAACTGGATTTTTTCATCTTAATGTCTTACATGCTGAGGTTTAACCCTCTGAACCCCAAAACCTGCCAGCAGGTTTGAAAAACATGTTATTGTTTAAAAAATAGCCAAAATCACACCATTTATTGGACCCAAAAACTGTAAACACAGAAGGAGTTTTCTGATTTTCAACTTTCCATTACTTGACCTTGTCATGTGTTACGTGCTGTTACATCAGGAACTAAACCAAAGTGTTTGCAATAAACAGATCCGATTTCTCAGTGCAAACAACAGCAGTCACATAACAAAAATTCAGTGACTTTTTGGCTGAACTACAGGATGTGTTTACATAGAACAGATAGGAGAATACAGAAACAAATTAAAAATGTAAGTAGTAAAATATCTATATACAGTATGTATATGTACATACTCAGGTGGCTCTATATACTATATAAAGTATGTAAAGCCACCATCTTTCTAATGTTGGTAACACTTAAGATATCTTTGAAAATGCTGTACATTTTTTTTTTTTTTCAAATTTGTGTACAATAAATGTTGAAAGAATTTTTTTTATATTTATTTATTCCATGATTTATGGCACAATAACATTTTTGAGGTATTTCTTCCTCTTGCAGTACTTTAAATTGCTTTTGAAGCAGTAGACCAAACAATTTTGTTAGAAAATTTAGAAAACCGGGTAGTACTCTCCAGAACTGTCCTTAAATACAACAAACTTAAACTTATCTTCACGACAGGAAGTACTTTGTTTTAATTGGTAACTGTGTGTCAGAGAACATGGCCATGACATGTGGGGTTCCACAGGGATCCATTGTGGGACCAGTAGGACAAATTATACATACAAAATAACAGAAAATAAACTATTCACCATAATTATGCAGATGACACACAAATATACATATTGCTTTGACCAGGTGATTATAGACTTGTTGAATATTTTAGTCACTCTACTGAGCAAATCAGTGACTGGATGCAGCAACTTTTTCCCCAACTTAATAGAGATAAGGCTGGCATAATTGTCTTTGGGCTGAATAAAGACAAAGTGTCACCTCTCACCTTGAATCCTTCTCTCTTATAATAAAGAAAAGTAGTGGTGTTATCCTGGACTCATTTAAATTCTCATGGCCACATCAAATCAGGTACTTTATCAGCTTTCTACCATTTAAAAAACATCACTAAAGTCAGCGTAATAATGTCAAAGCAAGACCTTGAAAGGTTCACCCATGCTTTTATTTCCAGTACTCTTCACATGGTGCTGACAAAAACTAATATTATCACATTACTTCAGTTGTAAAATCCTTATACTGGCTACCTTATTATTCAAAATATTGCTACATGGTGGAGCAGTGTTTTCTGTAAATGCAGGACAGACCTGGAATAACCTCCCAGGTGATGTTAGACAAGCCCCGACTGTGACCACACAAGTCTGAGCTATTATCAGAGTTATTTTAAGCTCAACTCAATTTTAAATAGTTGTTTAATTGATGCATCTCACATCTGCAGTTTTGCTATTTAATTGCAAATCATTACATTTTTTTAAATTTCAAAATCTGTGTCCTATACTGTGTTTTTAAAATGTTGTAAAGCACTTTTGCTGTTCCAGTGTATGAAATGTACTATAAAACAAAGCTGCCTTGCCTTCATTGCAGTGAAAAATGAGTGAAAATGTAACAGGAGCTCCCAGAAACTGTTTGAGTTCAGAGGGTCACCTGATGGTAAAACACATATAAAGTCAAAGTCAAATGACAATGTTGAATTTTGTCTGTCAAATGGTCAGTAACAACAGATTAATGTTAATATTGTTTGTGTGTTAAAGTTCATTGTGCTAGAGTAGCCCTAAAATTAGTTATAGGAGATTTAACAACAACTGAACATCTGTGCATTTTGTGAATTTTAAGTCAGAGACAAAGGAACAATCAAAATGGAAAAATACAAAAACGGCAACGAGAAAGCAACAATCCTAAAGAATAAAAGCAAATGTTATGTAACAATAAGAGGAAAACTGTTATGACAGACAAAGACAGGTATTACATTAATACTATACTGCCAAAATCCATCCAACTCTGCATTAACTTTATCCTGTAGGTTGCCTGTACAGGGTCATGCAGGGCTGCAGACTAAACCAGCTGACATTGGCAGGGTTCACCCTGGACAGGTCACCAGTTCATGGCAGGGCAGAGACAAACAACCATACATGCTCACACTTATAGCCAATTTAGAACCAGTTAATTAACCTACCACGCATGTCTTTGTCAGACACAGTGAGAACATACAAACTCCGAACAGAACCCACAGCTTCTTGCAGTAAGGAGACAGTGCAAAATGCTAATCATTCATATTTATTTTTTTAATCATTAAGACTATCAAAACAACACTAAGAGTAGCCTAAAGCCATCTTTCATGAAGTGAGAATTCAAATACCAGGAGACCCACACATGCATATCTTCACATGCATATACATGAGTGTGTAGACACACAATCAGCCTACATGTAGCACATTTGTTGTCTCATAAAGGGAGCCTCAGAAGGGGAGGGCCAAACATATCAGGGAACAAAGGAGGCTGTATATACAGCATATGGATGATTTTCATTATGCTAGCATGTGGTTTGTAATGATTTGTTCAGAAATTGCATTATCTTGCTGTGGAATCAGAGACAGCAGATGTGGTGATGTTTCTGTCTGCTGCTTCTCTTGCTCGTTCCCTGTTTCCAGCTGAGAGCTAAGTGGAGACGCAGCTAATTACCCGGTTTACAACACAAACGTAATTACACCCCTATGAGAAGTTAGACGTCGAGTGTGCAGTGCACACCGAGCCCAAGATAGCAGGGCTGGAAGGTGTGGAAGCTCTTTCCTCTTTGTGTTATTCTGTGTGTGAGGACTCATCACATCAGTGAAGCGTTATTGGGAGGATCTTCTTAAAGCTTACTGGACAGTTTAATATTTAATTAAGCATTCAAACACCCTTTAAAGCAGGATTAATGGGGAAAAAATAAAAGAAGTGTTTGAAAAGGCCAACACAACAGAACACGTCTGTCTGGCTAGTGAGCTTTCAATTCTCTGTATGTGACTTCGAATAAAACAATGCAGCTTGAAGCTCATAAATCTCTCTCCCAGAGGGACATGGCTAATCGCAGATGCACCACATGTCTGAAGCTCAGTTATTTAGCCAGATTATCAGTGCAGGAGGTAGCCAGCAACAATGCTGCAGACCAGACTCAGACCTCAGGAGGTGGTGATTGCTGAAAATTTTGCAACCTTGTATTAAATTTGATTTTAAAGAAAAAAAGGGGGAAGCTTATATTAAATGGGGGATTGGAGAGTAAAGGCTGTCAGAGTGGAGTTAATGTGTAAAAATGATCTTTTGTTCCTTGTGCTGTTATATCAACCTGCCCGCAGACATTCTTTCCCATGAATTTTACCCACATTCACACAGCTCGCGAATTTACTCACACACAAAAAAGGCATCCGATAATCAATCACAGCCTTTAAAATGCTGTGATTATTTCAGCCCAGTTAGTTTTTCTTATCGCCATAGCCTCGAGTCTTCTTTTTTCGCCGGCTGAAGTGTTCATGAATATCACACAAACAGGAAAGAATGAAAACTTAAAAATAGACACTGAAATAGCAGTCATATCTCACATCAAAACCCTGTCACCGTTGCATAAATGGTGTAAAATACAAGGGTGCCACTGCAGCAGCACCTTCTAGATCCTGTTATCAAGGAGAAGAGAGTGAAACCTAATTGTTCCTGTAGGAAATTTGGACTCCATGTCGCTGTATTCTTACAAAAACATGTGAAAACAGGTTACACTTACTTAAAAGCCAACAGAGAGACAGTAAAGACAGATGGCGTGTGTCATTTCACAGTATCACCTCCTTCTCTCTGCACTACCTTCTTTTCTTTGTCCCCTAAATACTGACTTTTGCCCGTCCATCCTGCTGACTGTCCCAGTATTGTCAGAAAATGAAAAACAGCAGCTTTGTTGGAGGACACGCTGAGTCTCCTTTCCGAGAGTAATTTTACCAAGTGGCAGCCACATATGGCTGCGTGTAAGGCTGCTTTAAAGGTTAAGGCTGAGGCACCTTGTAGGTATTTCTTCACCGCTATCGGCGCTGTTGACCAGTGTTTTTGAGAGCAGCTCCATCACGCTGTTAGTGTCTCACGCTGGCATGCATGAAGACACACGTGCACACTGGAATGTGTCGTGGTGGCATGATGCTCAGCTCAGCAGATTGCACAGAGCGGTGATGCATATTAAGAGTCAGTGCCTTGTGACTGTAAAAGAGAAGAACGACAACCTTACCAAAATGCCAGATTAAAAACATACATGGAGTTTGTGTGTGTGTGTGTGTGTGTGCAAAGTGCTACACGCAATACATTTTCATAAACATGTCAATGACCTCCACAGAGCACCTTTTACATTTTATTTTAAAAATAACAGGGGTCAGTTTTGCTTCTGTGTGTCTTAGTGGCAGTTTTTAAAGCTTATCATCTGTAATCACACAGAAGGACTTCAAAGCTTATGTTATGCTGTATGTGATGATTGATTCTCAGGCTATCACAGACAGCCATCTTGCTTTCTGTTTAGCAAACTTGCTGGGCAAAATGTGATTTTCTGTCTGATTAGAAGACAGAGAGCAGCAAAACCAGACTATAATCCAAACTATAAACCTCAAACTGTCTGTTTGGAAAACGATGAGTGACAGACTTTTCCAGAGAGATATTTGCATGCCAGACTTCATGCACACTTCTTCCAACTCTAAAGCTGACGACAGCTTTAAAGGTCCCATATTGTGCCCTTTTTCAGCAAATTATTAAAAGTCTCACATGTCCCCAGAATGTATCCTTCAGTTTTTCAGCTCAGAATACTACAAGGAATGATTCATTTTACCATGACCGTATAACTCCAGGTTTTAGTCCTAACAGGTCGTGTCAGTGTCTGCTGCTGCTGCTGTCCACACCTCCTTCAGGAAGAAGAATTTCTCTGTATTTGTGATTCACTGTGTGGAGCAAAACAATTCACTGCCCGGCAGCCGACACATTAATGAGACCACGACTTTGTACTGCTTTTAACTATCTCTTTAAGTGATCATTTTTCACGGAAATGTCACCAAATTCCCAGCACAGCTGTTGTTTTTAACTCAGTTTGTCAGACAACAGTACAGTTATAAAATCAGTAGTTTAGTGGTGCAGAGTAGCAGCTTGGAAATGACTCTGATGTGACTGCCGGTTAACATATAATCTTAAAGGGCTGCATTTCAGTCACTATTTCATACTTGTTTTGTTGTCTGACAACAGAAACAGGAAAATATGTAAACAAGTAAATCCTGAGGAATGACTGAAATAAACATCTTCATATCTTAACAGCTTTTACTTTACACCCTTACATTTAAAACAACCAGAAAACACAATAAAAATGGATTTTCACCACGTGGGACCTTCAAGCAACAAAATTGTATAGATGTGGGTTTATAACATTTAACTAGTATTTTGTAGGCTTAGTCCTAAAGCAGATGATAGTGTATAACACTTACTTAATACATGTTTCATGATGTCATGTTGATTAATTGTCATCACTTTTTAATCTGTTAAGACATGATTCAACCCTGTAAATGACAAATGGACATTCATCTGTCCTCTTGTCACCTTCTCTCCTTCCAAACTTCTTGGCAGGAGTTGGATGATTGCGCAGACAAAGTCTGGAATCAGATTTTCACTTCCTGCCAAAAGTTTCATATTGACATTAACTTTCTCGACTTACACTTTGCTTCCGTTAGACTGTAATCATTTTTCTGCTTTTTTCCTTTTCCCACAGACCTCAGGGAGCTATTATCTTAACGTTATAAAAAATCTGCACCTATTTGATACTCACCTTGGTTATTCTTTATGTTTTTATCTTTTATGTTATACTGCCAGTATTGATGAAGAATACAATTAGGGGGAAAAAAGTTTATTTATCCATAAACTCCAGTGTTTTGTACCCTGTACTGTTTAGTTTAGCCTATGAGCTTGACACATGGCAGAATTTGGAGAGATATTCTACATAATCCAGCATTACGGTTGTGAGGTATGCCTTGATGATTATGGACAGAAAGACATCTTTTGCTGTAAACTGAATCAGTTTAAATGCACATGTTGTCTTATTTATAGCACACTGTCATAAAACGCTGTAGGACTGTGATCTCACCTCCAAAAAAATAAACCTGATCATGAAAAACAGTGTTATTGTGACTTTTACATGCAACATTATCAGTGGAGCCTCACTGTGGTTCAGGTTAGCACAAAAGTCACTATATAATCACATTTTCCAAACATCTTTATTTCATGAGGTGTACATCAATGACCTATCGCTCTCAATAGCCGTTCTATAGGAAGATTTGCTGCTAATCCACTCTACTTACAATGCAGCTTTACATGCTCATCGTTACTCTGTGAACACCCCTCCAGCCTCCTTCTGTATAAATGGTCAGTTGTACGTTTTTAAGGCACCTTTTAATCTGTGTTGATGTCCTTTGAATGTATCTCAGGTTGTGCCGGGGCGGTCGTGAGTTCAGGGACGGTCCGTGTCAAGCTTCTCATATTCGTTTCAGAGCTTCACTGCTGCAGAGCCAAACTACCGTGAGTGAAATGTGTTTTAATAATTGCTATAATATTTATAAATCTTCCAAAACTTGATTTTGATAGTAAGCATTCACATTCATTCAAGGTCTAAAATGGCAAAAAGGCAAAACTTAGTGTTTCTGTGTAAAGTTAGGTGTCAAAATTGACACTAAAACAGAGAAGAATTTTAGATTTGCTTTAATAGGGACATTTATCCTCTAACAGTACCAGCCCTCTTAATCTTCTGCAAGTGAGCATCTTTCTTTTTACTTTTTAAATGTAGCCTTCTTTGTAATAACATAACAGAGATTCTCTCTGGTCGTTTTGTCTTCAGTCTAATTAGAATCACTCTCTCCTCAGTTCCTTGCCTTCCCATTTATCCTGTACCTTCTGCTAATGAGTTCGACTTAATCAGGCATTCCATTTCACTTAGAAACTAATGAAATGTTGAGATCATTCACGAAGAGTTTTCATTTAAAAAAAAAAAAGATTTCTGCCTCTGCTTTTAAAACAAAAAAAGACACAGCCGCTCTCTCTGTGCCCGTTCAAGAGTCACAGTAGATTACTTCAACACAAAGAACTCTCTTCTCCCAGCGTGTTTCTGGACATAATTGGAGGGAAGGTTATCATGCTGTGGACGGCAAGCTGAAAGACGAATAATAACATATTTCATTACAGATAGTCTTGTAGTGAGGGTGTTCAGGGGAATAGTGACTTATTGTGTTGTCTTATAAGACTGACGGTGGACATTGTTCATAAATGATATTATTCATTCCTTCGTTCCCTTCGATCATGTTTCTAAAGCCACGAGAGTCAGACAGCTGGAGTAAAAGAAATACTGTACGTACTGTGTGATGCATTCATTAGTAGGCACATAAGCTAGGAATTGATCGGTGTAGCTGCTAAATAATGGCCTCATTTGGGATTCTGTTGGGTTCTAGGTTCTGGTTTTATGAGTCAGAGGGCAACATGTTGTGAGTAGGGTGCTTCTATTAGAGAAGCATGTAATTCTGCTAAGTGTGAGTTTGTAGGAGGCAAGAAATGAGAAACCTACAGTAGCTCTTTATACACTGCAGCAGTCAGAGGAAGACGTACAGCTCTGCTCTGAAACTGGTTTGTAATTCCATAATTCTGCATTGGCACAAATGACACTTAACTGTTCAATCACTAGTAGGTTTTACTGATCAGCTACTTTCAGATAAGATCAAACCCCCCAATTTGTACCTGCCTTCACAGGATTGGAAAGATGATTTCCTTCTAAAATGAAGCGATTCATGATCTTAATAGCAGCCAGCGGATGGATGTGAGTCCTCTGTGGAGTAGGTAACTGCAGAGCATTTGGAGATTTTTGGAGAGTCAAGCACTGATACTCCACTTAACATCAAGTGATTATGAAGAGTTCACTGAGTTCCAGGTGATACGCGGAGCAGTGGAAAAATTCACTGTCTGGATTACAATTGATCTTCGGGTTGAGTGTGCTGTTAAAAGAAGAGTCAGGTCTGGGATAATAAAAAGCAGAGTCAGGTTCAGGGTTTTCATTGTCTAAATAGAAGCAGTAAATACAGACGGTATATCTACTGTGTAACATTACTAGTCTTTAATAAGATAATTTAGATGTACAGATAATTCACAAGGTAAAAAGTCCTGTGTTTAGTTGTTGTGAGTGGTTTGAGAATATACTGTAACAAAACGTCCTGTATTTTTTCTTTAGTGTTACAATTATAATTTACTTAAATGGTTAATTACTACATAACTGATTACAGTGTTCCACAGTAAAATATGAGGTTTGCTGTTTAATACTGTAACTAGACTTTCCAATGCCATACTGTAGTGTTGATATAGTGT
>OMNN01024132.1:0-10114 GCA_900302755.1 Chromis chromis
TGTGTGTCCCATATTCTCATGGCAGTGAAGAGTTTTAACCACATCCAACAGAATCCTTGGCAAGGTTGGAATGAGTCACTAAAATTGTATTCCATTACAGTCACTAGATACCTCATCAAAATTGTAATTGGTAATGTAATCCAAGGGATTACCCAAACTCAGTAATAGATACTTCCAGATTACTTTCCGTATTTGGTGTATAAACAAACACAGTGTTTTATACTGATTTATACCTGAACTTACAAATGTATACAGTGTATTTTCAGTCTAGGACAGGGGTGCCCAATCCTGGTCCTCGAGGGCCCCTATCTTGCATGTTTTAGATGTTTCCCTCTTCCAGCACACCTAATTCAAATGATCAGGATCGTTATCGGGCTCCTGCAGAGCTGGATGATGAGCTGATCATTTGAATCAGGTGTGTTGGAAGAAGGAAACATCTAAAACATGCAGGATAGTGGCCCTCGAGGACCAGGACTGGGGACCCCTTGTCTAGGACAACAACAACAAAAAATGTATATGGTATAAACTTTTGTATTATATAGACATAAAATTCTTCCCTGTTTTTATGGATTCCTGAAGTTCTCATTTTCACCTCAAAACTATTTTAGAAGTATCCCTACTATAATCTGTTTTTCATTGTACTTTTTGAGATTCCAAAGGCACATACACATATAAACTGACATACACAACCAAAAAATTGTTCACTCTCACACATTTACACATTACATAAATGCAGATTTCGGCCAAAATAAGATTTTTCTGCTCTTCCTTAGCGCATACCTACAGTATCCAGTCAATAATAATAATAATCTAACCTTTATTGATCGCCTTGGGGAAATTCCTTCTCTGCATTTGACCCATCCTATTCAAAGTTAACCTTAACTATACATACTAGGAGCAGTAGGCTGCCACGGTGCAGCGCCTGGGGAGCAGTCAGGGGTTAAGGGCCTTGCTCAAGGTCCCACAGTGGTGGTGACTGAGACAAGCGGTCGCTCTCACTTTCCCACCTCAACCTCTTGCCAGTCCAGGGGCTCAAACCGGCGACCCACCGGTTACAAGTTCGCTTCACAAACCACTAGGCCACCACTGCCCTGTCAAGTCAAGATGCCTTTTCTTCACTGCACTTTTTAATCATTCAAGTGGAAATAAACTGGCTACACAGCTCCAGTTGACTGTCTCAACAACAACAACAAAATTTAAGTGAGCGGGAGTTTGTGTGATCAAGAGGTTAAAATTGCACAGTGGAAGATCCCTGTCAAGTTCTTAAAGATGCATGAGAGTGCTCCATCATTAACGAGATGCTTTGATGGAAAGTTCCACAACTGAGTGAGAGATATGGGGAGCCACTGGGATGACAGAAGACAACGGAGGACACAATAAGCGTAATTTAGAGGGATTTGCGTGACACGAAGGAAACAACGGCTAAAGTGTTTTGTTTCTGTTCAAGCAGGGGCCTCCCTGATCTGAGCATCATGCTGCAGGTGCATGCTCATTTTTAATTAACTTCATTTGTTGATAATACTCACACTGTGTATATATCTACAGTACAAAAAAAACACCCTAGTTAACTAAACACTTTTTTGTTTGTTTTATTTAGTTATATTTGGGATACTATGAAGAACACAATATTTTCCACTACACTTTCACAGCTTTGGTTAGAATTTAATATTTTCAGGGTCCAAATCAGAAAGTGTCAAGAATACACATTTAATACTGCACTAATACTGCAATTTCTTTGTGTTGCCATGACAGTAAGTTGGCTTATCTTATTTAATTGTTATTATTGTGATTATTTTCACAACTTTGGTCACCATGACTAGCTTAGCAATGAACCATAAAGGGTGACAAACAGCCATTGAAATAAAGTAAAACAGATGTATTGATTCAGGTAAAGTCACATCATAAAATTCAAATGCTTATACAGCAGTCAAAGCAAGTATTACATGTATGGAAAAAATAGTTTAACTTTTGTATGTTATTGCTATTTGTATTTATTTGTTTATTTTTAATATTGAGGTCAGGCAAAACTAGAGGGCTTCCATTTCTGTGTTGTGTTGACTATGGAGCAGGTGAGTTCTTACCTGAGTAAATTACTGATGATGGTCACCTGTGTGAGCAGGCAGGGAGGGGGTCTCTGGAGGATAAGTGGCCATTGAAGAGGATGACACGAGTTGAAACGGACTGAAAGCCAGGTGGGGTGTCTTTGTCGGGGGTCGGGAGGGAAGGTGCTGTTAGCAAACTTTTCAGTTTTGGTGCCAGTGAAGAAAGTCCAACAGGTGAGTTGTTCCTGTGTTAGGTGGGGAGGGTGGACGCTTCCTTGAGACAGAGCGGGAACAGGAATTCATTTGTATGTCTGGCCCGTATAAGTGTTTAACTTTGCCGCTTTAAACCACTTCATGCTGTCAAAAGTGAAATTTGACGCTCCGCCGATATTATCTTCTATCAAATAAACTCCACTCAACCCGCGCTTCCTGGTCTGCCGGGACTACCCATGTTCAAACCCCAGAGGGGGGTGTCCGTGGCCACCTAAGTGACTTTTATCTTCATGGGAAATCTGCGTGTAACGTTTTGTAGTTTTTGTCTTTTATCGTTTGTCTAAATTGGAGTTTTAAGAATATAAAGTCTATCAAGAGCACTCAGTTTTATTAACCCTAATTAATTACAGGGAACGTACACGCCCCTTTTAGAAATCAAATGGTTTTGGCCCACCTACAGTAGAGTGGTCCATCCAGGTGGCTGTGCTGTTGGTTATTGAGCCTTGAGGCTTTGCAGTGCTACTAGTGTGGTTTTTCTGATTTGTAGGGGTGTGTGTTTGGGCTGTGGGGAAATTGCTTACTAGTAGTTACTAATGAAGGGCTTTTCGTTGTTTAGCTGAATCCTGAATAAAGTGACATCTTTTTGTACTGTGACTTACATGTGGTGTTTGTTCTATGGCCTCAGAACACCATGCCACACAACAAATTATTCATTACAAAATTGACAGTTGTGAGCTGAACTGAATGAAAGTAGTGTCAAACATGAAAACAATAAATCATCTCATCTAAAAATAAAAAGGGATTATGTAAAAAAAAAAAAAAGCGACTTGTAATACAATTTCAGATGCCCCTAAAGTGAATCTTGACGCTAGTTAAATGTCTATTCAACGTTAGCTCACTAAACTAGCATGTCCTTTGGATAGCTGGTTACCTGCACTTGTGACTTGGGATTCTATTATCAATATAAAACAACATATTGTCTATATGCTAACAGTCGTGCTCAGTCATGAGCAGTGAGACAACGGAGAATTGGTTTGCTGTAGCAATGCGTAAAAGTCCTAATGCCACTGGGTACATTTTGATATAAAAATAGATTTTTTTTTTTTTTTTTACTCTAATCTTTTATGTGGTTTTAATGGTTTAGTTTTGTCTTCTTTATACAAGCTTTCATAATAGGAAACCCTTTTGTTTTCTCTCAGTAATACGGGAGATTTGGCTGGCTAGGGAAATGAACAATATCAAAATCCATGCGAGCTGAAGGCTTAGGTATTGTATTAGTTCAAATGTAAGGATATTTATTGAACTCAGATTGGATTTCATTCGCAGAATCGGCATGAGCAAAAGGATAGGAGATATCCTGTGCCTTGTTTTCAGGCTCTGAAAAAAAGTAAGTGTGTGTACATATTAGACTTATGGAAGACAATGTTGGAGCCAGACAATTTTTATAGGGGTGTCCAGGCTGAGAACATGACCCACTCCCACAACGTATCAGTGTTTTTTTTTGTTGTTGTTGTTTTTTGCTGATGCAGGCAAGACTGCCATCTAAAACTGTATGAGAACTTGTATACAGTATAATGAGTTGATGAGCTGATTAACACCTGGAACAGTTGCTTAAATTATGACTTTTTAACTGTTACAATTAAAATGACATAAGATGGTGTCCCTGTTCTGCTGAGAACACACAGTTAAGACATCACACTATGTCCATCCAGGATTGGTTTCTTTCTTTTGGTTGCAGGTTCTGGTTCAGTATTGCATTGTTCAGCAGTCTGTACCACTTCTTTCCAGAGCTCTTCAAAGCAGGTATCATCCCTATAATCTTTAAGAGTCTGTACAAGAGCTTTAAATAAATCCACAGCTAAGCCTAAATCATACACTTTAACTAACACAAACAGATTCTTCTTTTTCTAACTTTTCATACTGTCTATACAGTTTTCAATGAAAATAATACAAAATCTCTAAGCATTTTGTGGTTGGTCAGAACTATTTGGTTGTATGTGGCTTAATGGAGAGGGGTGGTTGATGTTAAAATATCTGTAATGCAAATGGTTTCACAAAAACAGTTCTGCCAGAAAAAATAGTAGGATATAACTTTAGTTCAATGAATACACAAGTAGCCCTCTAACAGGCTTCACTATTGGATGGAGTGCCCAAGGCTGTGGCCAGTCTGTAGTACGTCATGTTAGCAGTCACACTGGGCTACCGCCTTGCTTTGCCCCTGAGAGTCAAGATGGGGTTTCTGCAGTTGTAATACAGACAGGGCTCATTCTGAACATCACATTATAGGTGATAAGTTCAACATTTATATACTGTTCAGAATGAAACTCATCACCAGGCAGAATGAGGTCAGGAAAACAGCAAGACAGTTTGTCTCTGTGGTATATGTTCTGTGCGCTGTGTAATGCACTTGATATGTCAACATCTTCAGGCTACAGAAATTAAGTTTAACAAGCAGGTCCCTGTTTGGACTTCATTTCACTGACTCATTCGGCTGCACTTCACCCTGGAGAAAAAGTTGTAAGCCATGACTGTCATTTTATAATTTGCACGCTTGATAAATGTATTGAATTGTGTGGACAGACACCAGGGATTTCTAAAAATATACATACATATAAAAAACATCATTCTTTTTCACCCTGAGCAAAAATGTTCCAATTAAAAACAGGCAGACACAATCATCTCAACTGTGCCCTGGTTTGGTTTTCAGCCTTATTTATTCAATTAAACCATCTTCTTGTGAGACCAATTCAGAACAAAACTGCATTTCATAACAGCCAGTCATGAGATACAGTGTCATACTGAACTACAGCCTTTCGTAAACTGAGCGAAACAAGAAGTTGGGGGGGAAAGCCTTCAGAGTTTATCCTCATGGTCTTTCATACAGAATACATGTAAAAATCTAACCACTAATTAAGTGACATTAAAACATCAATTTAAAAAATCCCTTGAATGCTTTTCACCAAACATTTTTCTCAAATCTGTGTGTGCTATATTTATTAGGACCCTTTTATTTACTAGTTTGTGAAGCCTCCTTTTAGCAAAAATAACAGCTTCTCTAATGTATGATGAGGTTGTTGAACACACTGGATCGGCTCCGAGACCATTTCTCACTTAACGAATCTGTCCAGATCCTTCGGATTCTGAGGTTGATACATGCGGACTCTCCTCTTCAACTCACACTACAGATTTTCAATGGGGTTTAAGCTGGATTGTGATGGCCGTGTCAAAACCTTTAATCTGGAGTTGGTGAACCAGTATTATGTCGATTTTGATGTAGGCTTTGGATCATTATCTTGCTGAAAGGTGAAAGCATGGGCCATTTGAAGCATCTTAGCAGAGGCTGTTAGGGTTTCATTTAATATCCGCTGTTATTTATTGATCCATTTAATAGTAAAGTCTGAGTAATCCTTGAGTTGAGTGACAGCAGAGGGTTTTTTTTGGCAACCTTCCTAAACAGCTTGTGGGGATGTATAGGTGCTGTCTAATGGGATGTTTGGAGATTTTCTGACCCCAAGACTCAACTAACCTGCAATTCTCCAACTGTGATCCTTGGAGATTCTTTTGCCAGTCGAACCTCCTCCTCACAGTGTCAATGTCTTCCAGGCTTATTGTTAAGATCTTCTGTCCTTTTAAACTTCTTAATTATTGCCCTGATAGTGGAAATTGGTATTTTCAACTGTTTAGACATTTTCTTACATTCATTTCCAGATTTGTGCAGCTCAACTTTTCATCTCACATCATCTGTGTTTCTGATTATTTCTCATATTAATGAATGACTACAGGGCGGCACAGTGGCTCAGTGGTTAGCACACAGCTAGAAGATCCCTGGTTCGTGTCCCGGCCTGGGCCTGGGATATTTTTGTGTGAAGTTTGCATGTTCTCTCTGTGCCAGCGTGAGTTCGCACCAGGTTTTCTGGCTTCCTCCCACAGTCCAAAAACATGCTGAGGTTATTTTGGGATTCTAAATTGTCCGTCTGTGAATGTGGGTGTGCTTGGTTGTCAGTCTCTTCGCCCTACCAGCTGGGATAGGCTCTAGCCCTTCCGTGACCCTACAGAGGATTAAGCGTTGTATAGATAATGGATGGATGGATGATTAAGGATATCTGACCTGTGTCACCTCATATTTATGCCCCAGTGAAACAGGGATTAATGATTACTTAAAATTGCCTAATCAAACGGGTACACTTGAAAATGTAAAATATATGCAAATATACTTCTGATAGATTTTAAACCTAGGATTTTCCACAGTTGCTATTAAAGCGGTTTCCTCTATTTCTTTGTTTTATACATGTCACCGCCAATCTATAGATTGATGCACAGCCATACTTACAGCTGTTTACCATATTTATCGACACATTTATAACAAGGAAAGGGTTTGTGTGAACAGATTTTTTTTTTCTCTCTGGAACACCCCAGTTGATAAGTTGAAAAACATTTAAATGGTTACATCACAAAATTAGTTTTGATACAGACGTGATTTAAAGTTACAAAATTCTGCATGGAGGCATTAAATCTGGAATCTGTAGGCAGGACACACCCAGCACTCACTAGGAACAGCTTTCTAAATTAAAGGGATAATTAGATGTGGTTATAAGATGCCAAGAGAGCAGAGGTGAAGTTGTGAAGAGTGAAACGGTCAGACTTAAGATTAATGGAACACTGCCAGTCTGTTTCACAAAGAAGGGACACCCCCTTAGCGTGGAGCTTCATCCCCATAAGACACTTTCTCTCAGTCTAATCAACTAGGCTCTAAAGTTAGAATGATACCCGAAGAGGCAGAAGAAAAGATTAGAAACAAAAACAACCTGTCAATCTGCTGCTGTTTATTACTCCGCTGGATGACAGGACCCTGCTGAGGGTCTGAGATCACACACACACACACACACACACACAAGCAGACTCCTCTTTCATTAAAACATGCAAGTTGTCACCAGTGAAACCTGACATCTGCTTTGGTCTGTTGATTGAGTAACTGACTTAATCTGAATCGTCCCTTCCAGATAAATGCAGATTACCCACGTTCCAGAGGAGACACAAAGTGATATGTTCTGGGCATCTAAAGGTGAGGAATTTTCTGGAACTTGCAGATCTGTTCACTGTTTCTTGGGATGACGTGACATTTATACAAGCATTGGAAGTTTACAGCCAGAACTGGTTCAACTAAGGCGGATAGGAAACCATTTTCCAATTATTTCTTTATATAATAACACATTCAAATGTTGACCTGCTGATGGAGCCAGAGGAAAGGTTATGGGATCACGCAAGTCCGTAAGATTCATCATCATAACATCCAAATTTCACGGTGGTTGGTCCAGTAGTTGTTGTGATATTTCAGTCTGAACATGTTGCACTAAATGACACTGCTGTTCCTGGAGCTATGTGAACAAAGAGTCGTATAGTGATGTCTGTCCATCTTGTGATCTGGCTCTAATTTTAGTTTTTAAAGGTTGGATTCCTTGTGAATTGCTTTATTACCTCCGCCAAGGAGGTTATGTTTTTGCCAGCGTTTATCCGTTTGTCTTTCTGTTGGCAAGATAACTTGAAAAGTTCTGAACAGATTTTAATGGCATTTTCAGGAAATGTTAATGGGGCAAGGAACAGATGATTATGTTGTGGACTACCATCTGGATCCAGGAATTTTTTGAAAGATTCAAAGGTGGAAATGAGCTGCTTGGCGGAGGTTTGCGCTCTCCAAGTGCTTTTCTAGTGTTAACACAGCAAGTGATGCACTGAAAGGAAAGCAGAGGGGATCGCTCACAGTGCTGCTAGTTAAAAATTAGTTATTGGTATATCTGAATCGGCAATGTTATTTTAAGAATTTAGTGTAATTTGCATGCATATTGTCACCGATAATCTATAAATCTGGGATTGTGGCAATGCGTAGGTTTGCCTTATATGTGTGTGCTTGTGAGAAGATAGATAGATAGATCTTTATTGTATTTGGCAATTTGAAAAATTGCCAAATACATTGTTTCCGTAGGAATACTTATTATTGTATTTGGCAATTTGAAAAATTGCCAAATACAATTAAAATAGAATTTTTAAAAAAATTATTGGGATGGATATGTACAGATTACAAATGGTGATGATATCTGTTTGTGAGTTTTTATTGTCCAGTATCTCTTTCCAGAGGGGAGGGGGGAGAACAGGTAATGTCCAGGGTGTGTGGTGTCCTTGATCATGCAGCTGGCTCTCCTGAGGAGTCAGGTCTGTTCCTCAGGAAATCCAGTATCCAGGAGCACAGTGAACTGCTCAAGCCCAGGTTGCTCAGTTTCATGACCAGTTTGTGGGGGATTATTGTATTAAATGCTGAGCTGAAGAAAAGGGGGGTTCTCTGTGTACACTGAAAATTTGTTATTGTTGTAAGTGGAGAAAATGTCTCTACCTTGAACCCTCTCTCAAGCATGAATCAGTAGCCATACATACAACAGAAAGGGTGGCAAATTAAAGAGAAAAACATCAGTAAGATGTCGTTCCACCATGGAGCCCACACCTTCACAAATTCTTGCAAACTTTATTCTTCCAATAGATATTGTTGTTTTTAAATGTGTTGAGACCTGATGACTGCACAGACGTTCCACTTAATACTCTGTATGAAAGCATGTGGATTCTTGATATTTTCCGACTCAGTTGTTGCTTTTGCTTTACTGTAATTTGTCTGCCTTCTGTATCTGTGCTTATGAAAGGGCAAAATGGCTGTGCATTCATAGAGCTCATATCTAAAGGGCTTCTTATACACGTAAACAATCAGTCTTCAGTGTTGTTCTTATATAATGTCCTGCTAACAAAATCTAACTGAGAAAGGAATTGCTGATGTTTTTTGCTTGACTGTTCTGTTTTTAGCTTTAACTTCAGATTTTATTTATTTGTGTGTGAGTGTTGTTGTTGTTGTTGTTTTTTAGCACATTGGCCAGTCAGTCTTTGCTTTGTCAGGCATTAAATGTCACAACCCATTTTCATCATCTCAAGGAGCAGTAAGGCAATGACACTATCAATATAAAATCAGCCAGCCTCCCTGTCTGTCCCGCCTCCTCTGCTCTCTTTCACATACAGGCACCACACCTATTTATGAATATCAAAAATGACAAAAAAACAACACCTACAAACAAGTTTGCATCTGTACATGTGTCTTTACAAATACTCAGATTAACGAAAAGGTAATGTACAAACGGTTGATGCTGTGATTTTAGCCATGCCAGGTCTTTTCTCGGATTAATTTTGAATGGCTTTTGACAGTCAGTCAGACAGAAATTAGTAGATTTTTTTCTGCACATCCTAAATGTATGAACCCATGCATGTTTCAGTTATACAGACATCACCGCATGTCTCTGCTTGGTCTTTACGAAGCCAGCTGGTTGCCAGCTGACTGGCTGGATCAGTGGCTGATGTAGAAACAGGAGCAGATGTGTGTGTTATCCGTATGATCCATCCACACTCATTATATAAGAGGATCTCTCCGCAGGTAACAGACCATCTGTATAAAAAAGGACACGGAGCACAGAGATCAAAATCGTCTGTTCCAGCTCCATGCCAACACATGTTACCATTCAGGCAGGAGTGAGAAAAGTGGATTTAACCGATCAAGCGGGCATGGGCTGTCGTTAGGAGTTAAGACACTGGCCGTGACCCGCCACATCCCCAGTTCAAACCCTCTGTAGTGACGATCAACTGATCGGTGAATGTCCAGGCAATATCTGCTGTCGGGTGAGGTTCCCCTTTAATTTAAAATCAGATCTACACAAAAAATATTTGTTGCTAGGGTGCCCCGATAGCCTAATGGTTATGTCGCATGACCCAAGTGCTAAGGCGTAGTGGCTGTCCCGGGTTTGAATCCGACCTCGGGCGTTTACCACATGTCC
>OMNN01024134.1:0-17621 GCA_900302755.1 Chromis chromis
TTTCCTGCTTGTATGGTTATATATATATATATATATGTTGTTATATTATTTGGCTCACTGCCTACTGTAACTGCTGTGATATTTGGAATCCATTCTCCTCTGACCTTACTGGTTCGGCTGTCAGTGCCTGAACAGTAAGATTCGCCACACCCTGCCCAGTGTGTTCGGCCCACTCTTTCCTGACCAAGCCCTGATTTCATCTGCTCTGAATGAGGTACACGGCTGCAGCCTTTATATTTAGCTACTCCAGATCCCTGTAGGATTACAACACATCTAAGGAGCATCCCGACCACTGGGTTTGGTTCATGCAGGAGACCATGAGCTCCATGACACACATTTATCACTATTTAAAGTGGGCCACTGAGACACTCTGCCTGAGTGTGTGTGTTTTTCCTTTTATGGACTACCTCCTTTGTCCTACAGCTGACCTGAGGTGTGGTGGATGTCAAAAGGACGAAGATGACACAAGACAGATCCTTCTCATTGCGTGTTTGTTTATTTGTGTTTTTGCAACTGTCCTTTAAAGCACAAATGTTTTGTCCCCTTTCTGCAGACCCCCGCAGTGTCCACAATGGGAATCATGAGTCTTTTTCGAGCAACCATGACTCTAAAATCAACAACATGGCAAAAAACCTGCAGGACTCCTTGGTGCTAAAGACTACATCATCATCTTCAGGGTTTGGTAAACAGCCTGTTTCACAACCATGTCCCCCAGAAATACTAAATGGGAGAAACGGATCTACAGCAAACAACTCTATTTACGAAAACAGCAATATCAGCTCTCTGGGCCAGAAACTTGGCAACAAAACCCCTCCAGTACCTCCCAGGTCCACTCATACCAATCACACTCCTGTCCCCCATCCACGGAGCTCCCTCTCTGTGGCCTCGAGTGGTAACAGTGGAGGTCAGAGGTCTCAGGAGAGTCCAAAGCCTCTTAGGAGCATAAGGGCAGAGGCCACATCAAGCCCCACACCACAAATCAGAGGGTCAGGACAGAGCACAGAAAACTTAAGTCACAAAACATCCTCCATCAAGTTTTCCTCAACAGCTCCATCCAGCCCTCGATTAAAAGGCTCCTCCATACAGAGGAGATCCCACAGCCCCATGAGGGAGCAGGGTCAGTTTCTCTCCCATGTAGACGTCCCTCAAAGGCTTAAGACTCCAGAGCCAGCCGGGTCCACCAGCCTGAGAGAACTTCCTCCTCTCAGCCCTTACATGTCTGGCAGAGGGACTCCAGGACCACAGGGCTCACAGGGCTTGACTGCTAAACCGGTCCCAGACAGCCCCCAGGGCCACCGCAAACTCACAGCCCCTTCAAAAGCAGAAGCCATGAGGGCCCTGTATGCACAGAGTCCAACATCACTGCCTGTCCTTGAGAAGGACTCAGGAGGCAGGCAGTTAAGGCCTGGCACAGGAGGTGCTATCATGTCAGGATTGAGTTCTGTATCAGGTTTGTCTCCTCTCGCTAGTCCTCGTAGCCAAAGAAAAACCTCGTGCATGACTGTGAAAGGATCCTCCAGCAAGGAACCGAATCTTACGAAACCATATACCCGGGAACGCAAAAACAGCATCTCTGAGATTAGTGACAACGAGGACGAGTTGCTGGAATACCACCGCTGGCAGAGAGAGGAGAGGCTGCGCGAGCAGGAAATGGAGAAACAGGTAAGTGATCAGCTGTGACTTAAGACTAGATATGATAGTTGAAAATATTGAATTCAGAACAGTCTGGCTGCCTCATTATCATTCTGCTAAAGGGGGAAAAAACATTATGGCTTGTTTGTATTTCTTTAAACCAGTCACAATAGTATTAGGCGGAGCTAAGCCCAGGATGCAGCAATGGTATCCCCTCAAAGGGGAATTGATTTGGTGGAACATTTGCATGCAAGGAGGTGAGCACTGTCATTAAAACGGATAATTCACAAATCTTCAGCAAAACTTGAAATTTTCAGTGTGACAGGTTTCTGTCTGGAGGTTGTTGATGTTTTTTTCCATAGTGAAGCAGTACTACGTCAATAGCAGTAGGGGAGGTGAAATTTACATGAAATACATAGCTAATGGCGGGCTTATATCCATAGCCTACATCTGGTGGGTCAAACTGAATTCAATACAATCTTATTAGATTTTAGCTCTCATTTATATTCTTTGCACCTAATATCATCTGAACTTCACTCACGAAGTCATAAGGAAAATATTTACTGTTTTGGTTTGTCCTCTATGACTGTGTGTTTACTCTTTATCCTAAGTATGAGTGGAATCTGTATACACTTTAAATCCTAAAATATCCATTTAGTAGCAACATTCACACTGATCTGGAGCTGGAGTTCTGGTGTCAAGTGTAAATCCAGTGTTCCTCTGTTTTTAGCTGTGTTTTGATCTCTGTGTGTATCCTACTGCATGGGGGTAAAAAGTAAATAGAGGCATATTTAACAAACCTTCATAGGAGTGGCATCAAACTCTTTGCAAGAAAGGAAATACAATTATTTCTGGAAATGTGTACTGTGTGAACTATACACTGAAAATGAAAACATATTTATTACTTCACATTCAGGTGGTGCTTTAAGAGTTATTTATGTATGCTGTTATCTAGTTGGTTAGCTACAAACTATTTTCCACAATGTGAAAAAAATCTTTGGCATCACTACACCTCAACAACACAGGACAATTGATGAGGACTGACACTGCAGGGTCAACAAAAGTAGTGATTTTAAAGGACATAAACAGTTAAGTGGAGAGGGCATGGCAGACTGCATGTCTGCTTTCAGATATCTTCTTGAAACTCTCTGGCCTACAGCCAGTAGCTCATCTACTCTGAGCATTACTGGCATCGTCAGCCCATGTGGCCCGAGTGACACGGGGTGAACATTCCTCCAGAAGTCTTGGGGTCCAGAGCGGAGGGCGCGGCTGCTTATTGCTCAACACTATATTTACAAGAACGATGAGCGGCATTTACTTTCAAAGCTGCCTCCGCTTGACTGAAGGCTCTTTCTTACCCATGCGCACAGTTGACCATAGGCTGCATACTTGTTATCCATCTTCAGTCCAGCCTCCCCCAAACCCACATCCCTCTACCCCCACTGCAATCCCCCCATTCTTCAGCCCCCTCCCCAGGCTGCATACTGACAGCTGAAGCGACCACAGAGGCGGGTGGTCACTGCCGGCCTTCCACGTCCACAGACTATTTCAGGAACCAAAAGGTTTCTGGTAACAAATAAGATAGTTACTAACGGAGCTACTCTAGCCTTGTATTGAGTCACTGAATATGGGTGGACAATGTCAGCCGCTGTTTCTGCCAATACATTAACATAAAAGGACCAGATATTTCTAGGCCCAAGGATGTGTTGATTATTGTTTTTACTTGTGATCCATTTGGATTTTCCTTACTTACATGGCTTTAATTTTACAGACAGTGTGATGCATTCATGTCATGGTAGGGTAATCTGAACATCTAAACCGGATCAGCTGCTTATTTTGTCACAAGCCTTCTCTAACAATCAAGCCTGTCAGCTCATACAAGTATAAGGTTAATGTAGGGTTTACAGTGCTCTTTGGCTATGTTGGGCTGGAGACACGGTTTATTTTACAATAATAAGTGCACTCTGTACTGGATGTAGACAACTACTGTGTGACACGTTTCTTTAATGACTTTAATGTTCTGAATTATGTCAAGGTAGATGTAGTTAACAATAGGGAGACTGTTAAAAGAATAGCTAGACATTGGGGAAATAATAAATCATTTTTTGAAAGGGTTAAATAAGAAGATTGAAGCTACTGCATTCATTGACTATGTAAAGCTAGAAACAGAGATGGTTAGCTTAGCATAGCATACAGACCAGAGTTAAACTCAGACAGCTAGCCTGGCTATGGGGGTAACAAATGAACAAGCAATAAACAGAACAACAAAAACAAAACAAAACGTTAACCAACAACAGTAATTACCACTTTATATCTAATTTGTTTATTTTGCACGAAATGTTAAAATGACAGATGTTACTAAAGCTCAACATTTAGCTTAGCAGAAACACTGCTAAGCTAAACTACTGAAGTGTTGGATTATGGTTAAAAAAAACAGAGATACGATGTTAATTCATGAGCTTTAGAGGTGCTAGTAGCCATGTTTTTTGTACTTTTAGATAGAGCTCGCCAGCTATTTCCAGTCTATGCTAAGCTATGCTAATGTCTCCTATAGCACTGAAGTTAGCTTCTTACTTTGAAACATTTACATGCGTCTTTTCAGCTAACTCTCAATAAAAAAGCTAATGGGTGTATTTCCTAAAAGGGTTAACTATTCTTCTAAGAGAGCTGCTGCATTAGTTCCCATTATGCCAAGACACTTGTTTTTTCCACTGCAGTTGTGTTTAGGCTGCTCAAACAAAACACATTTAATGGCAAACCATCTGACATGTGGTGAACCATGTTTGAGGTCCTAGACTAGCCTCTTGATTTTTGTTTTAGCATCACAGCTTTGAATAAAGCATCCAAAAACATAAGCTGCAGACCTGTAGAGAGGGACAAAGAGAGGATTTCCTCTCAGTGAAATGAAGTCCCTATATTTGGCACACCGCTCTCTTGGCACAGTTGGCACAGATATGTAGAAGCCGACCTACACACACGTGGACTTTACTTCACTTTAAAAACCACTGCTGCACTTTATCGCTCAGAAAAAGTAAAGGGCAAAGCCAGGGAGGAAGCAATGTGATAGAAATGTTAATTTTAGCATCAGTTCCACCAGGAAGTGGCCAAACTGCTGGTTTGCAATAGAAATATGACTATTTTTTTTAAAAAGAGTGGGTTTTAATTGAGAGGTTTTCTTTTATGATACATGAAACTAAATGTATTTTATTTGCAAAGAAAACTGACTCTTCTCAGTAATAATGTATCTATGAGAAGTTATTTCAGTGTTGCTTTATTTTGTTCCTCCTAATGACCTGTATTTTCCAGTTAAAGCAAAAAAAAAAAAAAAAAAAAGACATTTTTGGAAAATGCATTCATTTGCTCTCTTGGTTAGAGTTAGAAGGTTGATACGACTCATATCTGCAGATGTGGGGCTTCAGCCAGCTGCTGGATAGCTTAGCTTCGTGTAAAGACTGGGAACTGAGAGGTAATAGAAACACTTGCATATGAAGAAGGCAGTCTACCAAGTTAACTTCTGTGTTTTCAACAAAGATTAGTGTTCCAAAAAAATTTAAAGCCTACAAGGAAATTTTTTTGTCCTAGTAGATCAATGCATCAAAAGGAAACAAGCATTATGTAATAAGTGAAATAATAAAAACAAAATCATACATATTTTTATGAAAAGATCTACGTATAATTAATTCATTAGACATTAGCAAAGAAAATAATCTAGTAATCTTATTATAATTTCCACAAATATGGTCAAATCAGCTTGAAGGTATCAAAAAAATAGTATAGTGTGATTTGAACTAATTTATTTAGGGTGCCTTCTGCTACTGCAGACACATGATGAAACTAAATTAGAAGATGCCTTTGGATTGAATGTCTGTCGAATATCTAGCTTAAAATCTGCTTCACTGTGTTCTGTAGCTTTATGCAGTATTTTATAGACAGACAGCTTTAAATCTTTCATGATACAATCTGTTAAATTGTAATATCTGGTTGATTATAACGTTCATATCATTATGCCTTTTACTTAATCTGTTAATAAATATGGTTTCACTTTTAATGGCACTGCTGCTTTTCCTCATATGGAGTAAACAACAATCTGCTGTGTAAATCTTGCAGTTAAAATCAACACTCATCACAGAGTTAGTATGGTTATTTAAAAAGCCTGAATAATTCACATCCCAGACAAAAGTGCAGCAACGGGTACATCAGACACAATAGTTCCTAGACTTGCCAGACTCCTAATTATTGTCAGACTGGAATGATGATTATATATTCTGCACTATTTTGGTAGATTAAAGCAAGCATGCCATTGTTTGGTGTAATGAAAGACAACTGAGTGGCCACAAGCTACAACCATGTGGTCTATCAAACAAATACACGGTGCCATACAGAAAAACAAAACAAGGATATAAAACTGTAACTGTTTCTGATCAGGGTGTAAAAGCCGATGTCAGCTGGTTTGGTGTAAACTTAGATACTTCCAGCTAGAGAACAAAATTTGCCCATGTGTTAGATTTATTCTTTTTACAGTTATCACAGTTCTCTGAAACAAGTCAAGCTCTGACAGGTTTTTACTATGAAGCCCCTCCTGAGAGACGGACTACATTAGCTTCGGCCGTCCTGCTATCAGGTTACAGTCGTCCCGTGCCAGTGGCAGGGGGACAGCTGCCGAAATGGGACAATGTCACACAAGGACACGTGAAGCTAATCTGCAATATGATCTATAATATCGAACCTCATGCTTACGTCTCACATGTCTTCTGTAGGAGCGACAGAGACTGGAGACCATCCTGAGTCTGTGTGCAGAGTATAATCCTGAGGACGGAGCTGTGGAGCTGGTGAGGAGTGGGTTGCTGGGAGCTGCTAGAGGAACCTGCTCGGACACAGGAGGGGGGATGTCTCTGCAGGGGGTAGATAGAGTCCAGAAGCTGAGAGAGAACGAAGAGGAAATCCAGAGAGAGGAGTCGAGCAGCACAGAGAGCACACACCAAGAGGTAAAATACGCATTCTTATACTCATACATGCATGAAGAGAAAGGCTTGTTAGATTTACATTCATATATAAATCTGCTCTCAGTGTGAGGAGCTGTTAGCTGGGCAGGAGCAGGTCTACCTGGAGGAGGAGAGGAACAGGATCTTGGCCCGGGTTGATGACTTGAAGCAGAGATTCAGTGAACTGGAGCAGCAGCTACAAGAGACCAAACAGGAGGTCAGCACACACACATATCAGCAGCAGCTCATGAATGTTGTTGTGGCATTTCAGCTCGCACGCTCACCTTCAAGCATTTATTTAGCTTGACAGTAGTTGTGTGGTTTGCGAGACTCTGACTGCACATTTGTCTGTAGGTGGAGATGGAGCAGGCCCTGCTGCAGGCGGAGAGGAGGGCTGAGCAGGAGCAGGTGGAGGCTGAAAGTGAAATCATCTCTCAGCTGCAGCTCAGACTCAGCCAGCTGGATAAGGCCACCCAGAAAGAGAAAGACAAGGTGGGCACCCAGGACAAAGCAATGCGATACAATAAATACTGACAGTTTGCCAATAGCCTCTGGTCTATTGCACGTAAATGACATGTTCTCTAAACATCTGCGTTTGAATACACAAATCTCACTCCTTCCCGAATGTGGAATGTGCAGTCTGGATACACTATAGATCATTTTCTCAGATCTCAGCTGACTTGCACTGCTTATCTATCCACCAACTGTTCTAAAACACAAAGAACAATCTGTCTTTTCTCTGAAGTGTGCAACAGTTGCCATGTGAGCAGAACTACTAAAAAGCTGCTTTGGACATGCCAAAGCATTTTTAACTGTCCCCCAATTTAACATCACCAAACGTGTAACACTGCAATCCCTAACACCTTTAACAGCCTAACTAATTGCTTCCTCTAATGCCTCTGTAACAGCCTTACAGCTTGACTGCATGGATTTGAGTTGTCTGTGAATTTTTTCTTTTTTTTTCTTTTGTTTCTCCCTGGCGTGGTGTGTGCCTGTGTGTCTGAATGCGTACACAAATGTTTGTGCGTATGTGTGTTTCTGTGTGTTTTTAGGGGAGGGCTAATGTGTCGGCTGAGCGGAAGGTCCTGGAAAAGCAGAGGAATGAGTACAATGAGCTGAAGAGGCAGTTTGATAAGTGCCCCTTGTCTCTAAGGGAACAGTTACAGGAGCAGCTCAGCAGGGTCAGTGTTCTCACGCAGCCCACTGGCTGGCAACAGTGAGTTATATTATACTGAATATACTGCAGTGCTGTATGATCTGCACCGGAACAGCCGCAGACATAACACTGACTCTGTTTTAAAGCACTCAGGACTACTCATAAATCTGCAGCCTGTGCATTTCCTCATTTTCTGCTTCATTACATAAACTTATAAGGTTTATTATGTCAGCCCCATTTGTTACTGTAACTACAGCAGGCAACACATTTGCTACTCCAGCAGCAGCTTTTGTGCTGCTTAATTGCTGCTGTTCCCTCATCCTTGATGCTTGACATCGTCAATTGCAATTAGTAATAATTAATCATGTTATTAACAGCTTTGCTCTAAAAATTTGCATGCTTTTTACCATGAATGATTCAATTCACCCACACACACATAATGATTTTGGGCAAAGCACTGCAGATTTGGTGGTTTAAATCTTATGTATGTCATCATAGACTTCAAATGACAGCATTTCTTACTGTCAATAAATCTTATGAAAAGACCAAAAAAGCAACACTATGTCCATATTTCAGTAGTCTGGACCTCTTGCCCCTTTGTGTTTAAAAAAAAAAGTTACATACAAAAGGCAATTCATTTCCTTTAAACTGAATTTTTTTGGGACTATTTTCAACTGCGGATCAATACATGCTAGTTAGAATTAATGGCAACTAGACGGTGCATGAGGAATTGACTCAAAATAAAAAATAGTTCCTGTGTTCCAGGGGAATAACATATGAAACAACACAGACAATACTGTTGTTTTTGGTCTTTTCATTAGATTTTGTTAACAGTAAGAACGATATAGATTATAACTAGCTATATCCTTTAATATCTGTATTCCACTGGTTTCCAACAGTGTGAATAACCTGCATGTATGGTGCATCATGTATATGTGGACAGAAAGCTGAGGCTCTGGAGTCTGGGACCAAGCAGTTTGAGGAGCTGGAGTTCTGTCAGCTGGAGGAGGAGAGCAGTCTGGAGGAGAAGAAGGAAGCTCAGAGCTCGCAGCTTCTCCAAGAGCGAGCCGAGTATCACTGCAGCGTGGCCAAGAGGAAGGTGAGGATACATGTGCAGCACAAAAAAACATATGTATGTGCAATCTGATCCCTGGCATGAGATTAAATGTTGTTGTGACATCAAGAAAGTTGACATGTTGACTTGCAGGAGAAGATGGCCACCCTGGAAGCTCAGGTGAAGCAGCTGGGGTTACAGGCATCTCAAGACTGTGACAGGATGGTGAGGGACAGGACAGTGACTCTGCAGCTGCTACACAAGGTTAGCCTCTCACTGCTCATGAGTCTTAAGTGCACTGCATTTACATTGGTGCAAGACATGCTGGTAGCTATGACTGGTTGAGAAGCACCTGTATGACCATGTTGCCTTTCAGGAGCAAGACAGGCTGTGTGCCCTCGAGAAAAAGTACCAAATCCTGACAGGAGGGAGGAACTTTCCAAAGACCAACAGCAGCATGAAAGAGGTGAGCAGGTGCATGTGAGATACCGCAGCAGCCCGTGGTGTCTGAGCTGGAGGAAAAATTACTGCAAAGGTGGATTTTGTTTTACTTAGGTGGACTTTTTAAACAGGAATTGCTTCACATCAGCGAGCCTGACCTTGTTTATGTGGACGGTCCTCCTCATAGCCCCCGTCCCTCCTCTGACTCCTTCTCCTCCTCTCACATCCCCTCCCCTGAACTCTATCCTGTCAGGCTACAAGAGGTAAATCTCAACAAAATCCTCTTTGTAACAACAAATCCTGTGCTTCTAGGATAAAAAAAAATGGGCATGATGGTGTGTTAGCGTATATTGACAAACAGCAAGCTTGCAGTGTGGTCAAGTTTCTAGCTTTCTATTGTTGTCTGAGGCTTGTTCAAGATGATAATTAAATTGTAAAGTCACGACCATCAGTGAGTTGTGATATCCTCATGTTTGAATACTGCGGTCATCAGCCTTCCTATCCCTGTGTTGTGGCTGTCGACGCAGGAGTACCTCAGGCTGTCTGATGTCTATAGGATGTATGGGAATGCTTCTATGCCGCCTCACTCTTCCTCCCCCGCTGCTCTCCACTGCCTCTCCCTCACTGTATCTCCAGGTCTGCCATGTGAGGTAGACACCCTTTCTGCTTTTTTCCACACTCTGTTTCTCTGACTTGTCAACGTACTAAACTGCTGAACCCACCAAAGCACATTAACAATATCTTTAAATGTCTCATAGATCCCACTCTCTGCTCTCTTCCTGTTTTGTGAATGTGTTTATGTGTATTGTCTGTGTGAAGGACTACATCACAGTCAGCCAGTTAAGCCAGATCTTTGGGATGCAGAGAGTTGATTCCTCCTCTTCCTCCTCTCTTCCATCATTCCAACTTGCCTCCTCTGAATCCGCCTTCTCGTACCACTCAGCTGCATGTGGTCCTTCCTTTCTCTCTGCACAGGTTTGAGCTTCCCCGCTAAGCATTTTGTTGTTTGATAAATGACAACTGGCACCATTCAATCTTTCCACGATTGCAAACATCCCCTGAATTTTCTGTGATGTTCTTTGCTTGTTATTATCACAATGACTGGTCCATGTTTATCTTTCCCACCTGCCTGATGCTTCTGTTACCGATGCTGTTACCCCCACCGCTCCCTTTTCTCTTTGGCTGGATGCTTTTCATCACCTCAGAGCCAGACTGAGCTGAGCAGGAATGCATTGCCTCCTATTAATCTCGAGCGCTGGTACCAGGACATCATGGCTGCTGGAGAGCCTCAGTCATGTCCTCCACCGCTGCCTGCAAAGTCTTTTTCTGCACGCAGACATGGGCAGGTAAATTCACTTGTGCTCTCCTGGTAGCTAGTTTTTAGTGTCTGGCTAAAGGGCACTAACAGTGATGAAGAGGTACTTTAAACACATTCTCCCCCTCAGGTGATCTTCTCATTAGCCACTATCCATATTTTTAGAATGAGGAAGCCCTCTAGTGGGCAGAAAATGTTAAGGCTAAATTAAAACACAACAGAAATGCTTTAGATTACAGCCTGCAACATACAGTGTAATTAACCTAGATTGAGTGTGTGAGATTATTGTACTAGTAGAGGCACAAAACAAAAAAATGATAGTATGTATAAGGGAAGAAGAAGAACAAGTGAGGCTTAGGATACATCTTTTACTAGTACTGATAAACAGTAAGCTTGTTTTCAACTTGGTGCATCGTGAAAACCCCATCAAACAAATTTACAAGAGAGATTTCTTACACTTAAATAATTTCTAAATTCTCATCATGTGTTACATCGATGGAATATTATTGCAGGTTAGGAGAATATTGAATACATGAGCTTGACCATTATAAGAGGTCATAAATGAGCATCCACCATAGAGTTTGCTGGTAAAGTGACCAGCAGCTGAGTCTGTTCCTAAAGAACAATTACACATGTTTCCTGTAGTTAATGACAAAACCTAGAAAAAGAATTATACTGGATGCCTTTTGCTTATCCTCTTTGTTTTTTGTATAGCCCCTTTAGTGTTCCCCTTTTATTCCCTAAACTTTACATCTTTGGTTGTATTGGTACCTACTTTTTTTTTAGTTATCTGTCAGGACAGAAGCTTCCATCCATCCATCCATTATCTACACACCGCTTAATCCTCTGGGTCGCGGGGGGGCTGGAGTCTATCCCAGCCGACTCAGGGCGAAGGCAGGGGACACCCTGGACAGGTCACCAGTCTATCACAGGGCTACACATAGAGACAGACAACCAAACACTCACAATTTAGAATCACCACTTAACCACAGCATGTTTTTGGACTGTGGGAGTAAGCCGGAGCACCCAATGAGAACTCACGCTGCACAGGGAGAACATGTAAACTCCACACAGAAAGACCCCAGGCCCAGATTCGAACCGAGGACCATCTAGCTGTGAGGCTTACAGAAGCTTACACTGTAAATTTGAATTGTTTGTACTGAAGGCTGTAATCAAGTGTTACCAAGACAACAATTTATCCACACACTCAATCAGAACTGTCCCTGCCAATATAAAACATTCAAGTACTTGTATTTATGTGAAAAAAATGTTTAACTCCACCATGAAAGTTATAATGTCGTTCATGTGCAGGTCGTGAAGCAAAAACGAAAATCAAACCTCATTTTAAAAGATGATAAAATAATGTGTCTTTCCTCTCGCAGCTGTTGAAGTCCAAATCAGACGGCGAGGTTGGTCAGGGATCATCAAACACTCACATCAGCAGCGCTGCAGCCCTGCCACACTCCAGTGCTGTTTCACTGGAGAAAAACATGTCCACCAAGGTCAGTTCCACACAACAAAACTGTAATCAGATCTTTAAAGAGCCTCACTGCATGAAACTTTTTGTGTGTGTCTCTCAGGGTTTACAGTTAGTGCTGAGAGAGATGTCAAATCCATTAGACATGGACTCCAGGAGGCAGGTGGCTCTGCAGAACAAAGGTACTTGAGTCTCTCAGTCCCATCACATATATGCAGCACACTGTAGGGCAGGGGTGGACAACCCTGGTCCTCGAGAGCCACAATCCTGCATGTTTTAGATGTGTCCCTCTTCCAACACACCTGATTCAAATGATCAGCTCATCATCAAGCTCTGCAGAAGCCTGATAATGATTCTGATCATTTGAATCAGGTGTGTTGGAAGAGGGAAACATCTAAAACATGCAGGATAGTGGCCCTCGAGGACCAGGATTTGACACCCCTGCTGTAGGGCTTCAACTGATATGACCACATAACTTTAAACAGATAAAACTCTCCAGCTGTCATCACTTATTCTGGAACATGGAGAAAGATGATAGCCTCTGGCTCTTTAAAGTTTGTGTACCCACACTGGAAGAGATTTTAATCAGCTGTAGCAGTGACTAGGCAGCCTCAGTAGAGGGCGATGTAAGTCTGTGACAGCTGACTCTGTGCCTCTCTGCTCACAGATCCGTCTCCTACAGTCCACCACTCCATCCTGCATCATCAGTCGCCCCCGAGTGGCACCCAGGCGTATGACACCCTGAGCCTGGAGAGCTCAGACAGCATGGAGACCAGCGTCTCCACCGGCAACTCCGCCTGTACCCCAGAAAGGTGAGCAGTTGGCTCTGTTTCCATGGGAACACTCCAGTCTGCCCCGTCTCCTAGGAGAAGGGTCACCGCGCTTTGTTCCCGTGACAACATGCCTGATCACGTGACTGTTAGGTACACTGGCTGTTGCCATGCCAACCTATTGAAGTTAAGTTTGGTGGTGTTAATGAAGAGCCCCGTGTCCTGCCCTCCTGCTGCTCCCTGCTTGGTTTCCATGCATGTCTGTTTACCTCTTTTCATCCAAAGCCTTGTCACAGCCGTGTCATCAGATGCTGCCTCCCTCTGTGTGTTGTAGTGCCTGCGGGCTGGAGGCCCAGAGGATAGAGGAGATGGAAAAGATGCTGAAGGAAGCGCAGCAGGAGAAAGCCAGACTGATAGAGAACCGAGTGAGTTCCAACCTTACTGCTGCATGACTGGACATCAGTGTCACATAGCCTCCAAAACTTTGTCTCCTTCAAGTTCACAGAGCTGCAACAATGACGCAATTAAATAATTCATCATTCCACTTGATTTTAAATTAGGATAATGGATTGTTTTTGTCTTTATCCAAGCAAAAATTACAAAAAATTACAATTCCAGCTTTACAAATGTTAAGATTTGCTAGTTTTCTGTGTCACATATGATAATAGACTAAATATCTTAGGGGTTTGGGCTATTGTTAGAATAAAAGAAGGAATCTGAATACTTCTTCTTGGGCTGTGGAAAATAATATTAGACATTATTTCAAACATTCTGTAAACAAAATTAAAAACTATTAATAGAATAACTGGCAACTGATGAGTTCTGTAGAACTTCGGCCAGACAAAGTACACTCAAATATAGAGGGCCTTTCCTCTGGAATCTCTTGCTCTAAAGACTATATCCGCTTTTGACTCTTTTAAAAGACAGCTAAAAAGAATGATAATACATAAGTAATCTTTAACAGATATAATTTTCTTTATGTTCTGATGTCTGAATATGTAAAACATTGACTTGCCTGCTCATGCCTGTTCATGTTTAAAATGACTTTGGGGAGGTGGTCTTATAAGACCTTGATGGTCTACTAACTCTCTCCAGTATGTTCTTTTAACCACTGTATACATTTTGCCTTTTGTTATTTGTGCAAATAAAAAAATCTAATCTAAATTGAAGCAACTTTTAGTTACAGCCCCAGTTTCAGTTGCTAAATTTGACGTTATTATCCCATTTCTACCACAGTAAAGCAACACTTTACATGTGAAATATATTTATGCTGTACTCAGTACTAAGAATTAAATGTGTCTGCACTATTTAAGTAATATTCATGTTTGTGGCAAATATTAAACCTGACTTTTTAGGCAAAGACATTCATAGAAACACTAGGTTGCAGGAGTCGGGTCAGTGTTGTATGGATAAATGATTCGGTCAATGCAAGTCAGATAATTAAAATGATGTTTAGTGCAATATACTCTCATATGTTCCTCCATTTCATCACAAAAACTTTTCTCATATATAACAAAAACTATCTAAGACCAAATTTAGTTACTTTTTATTTACATTTTATAAGAATTCATTGATTTCAGTCAGGATATGATGGAATAATCCCCAAATATTCCATTTCCACTGAGAGTCTTCAAACCTGTATTTCAAATCTTTTGTTTCTCCAGTTCAGTGGATAAAAACTGTGTAAGCGATCAAAGTGATCAGTGAGCTCAAGATGTGGTGAAATGAAGTCGTAATTATTTTGTTTACCTTTGTATTATTTCTTCATGTTGAAACAAAGCAAAGGAGTATGTAAGTATCTGAAAGCTGCAAAGGATCATTTTACATCAGCAAAGCTTCCCCTTCCACACACAGACTTAAGGGATATATTTTACAAAACCCTGGATTGGGACTTGAATTCTCATGTGCGTCTTCTGACAGTCATTTGCTTTGTATTGCAATATTTGCCTACCATTAACATATTCTCCCCGTCTCCCTTTTTCCCCATTATTTTTTCTTCTCTCCTCCTCCATCTGTTCCTCTTTCTCCTGTCCCGACGCTCCCAGGAGAGGGAGGTGCAGGCTCGGCGGCAGATGTTGGAGGAGGAGCGGAGGAGGCGAGAGGAGGCCGAGAGGAGGCTTCAGGACGAGACGGCCCACAGGCAGAGGCTGGTGGAGGAGGAGGTGAAGATGAGAGAGAAACACTTCTCCCAGGTCAGTGGAACAGCAGGAGGAGACGGGCGGCGGGGAGAGGAGAGGGGAGGGGAGGGAGACTTGGGGGAGAGGATGAGAGACGAGACACTAAAGAGAAGCTGGGTGTAGGGGAAGATCAAAGATTGTCAAGGAGGGGAGAGAATGGAGGGGAGGGTGAAGAGAGTGAGGGGAAGAAAAGAGGGAGAATTAGTGAGGGAGGTGGGAACAAAACATATAATATACACATAATTCAACTTTTAATTCTGGCTGATTGTTTTTCCCAGCCTCTGTCACAGAAAACAAACACAGTATGCTCAGTAAGACACACACCAAGGTCAGCCTATTGTTTGCTGTAGACTTAAGGCTTTGTTCCAGGGCCAGGCTTAAAGCTGCTGAAATCAATACATTTAAATGAACAACACATCAAATGACTGTGTAAGATGAAATAGGTTGCTTGTAGTGCCAAATCCACAGACAATTATCGCCCGGCTTCAAAGTTCTCCTCAGCTCAGTGGAGTATTTAGTGTCTTTCAGCTTTCACGCCCTATAATTTACTAGTTTTAGTTCACTGATCTCATCAGCACTGGATTCAGATGCAACAAAAAAAGACAGCTGTTTTGGAAACAGTACGCTACCTTCCCAGCACCAAATGGTAAACAGACAACATTAGCAACTAGCTGCTGGACGTAGTGAAACATTTAGTAGTTATGTAGTCTGATATTCCTCTCAGGAGACCGCAAAAGAGTGGAAAGTAGTGTTAATAGTGGATCTAGCAGGTGAATGAATGATTGCTATGTCAGCTTGTAACTGTATGCTCACAAATTCAAATTCTGAGGCCTTTCCCTGGTCCTAAAGTACAAGTACACATGTTCCCTGTAGTTATTTAACAACCAAACCTAGAAAAAGAACTATACTGGATGCCTTTTGCTCATCCTCTTTGTTCTTTTGTGTAGCCCTCTAGTGTTCCCCTTTTATTCCCTAAACTTTACATCTTTGGTTCATTATACAAATATATATTGATACCTACTTTTTTTTAGTGATCTGTCAGGACAGAAGCTTCCATCCATCCATCATCTATACACCGCTTAATCCTCTGTAGGGTCGCAGGGGGGCTGGAGCCTATCTAAGGGTACATCCTGGACAGGTCGCCAGTCTATCGCAGGGTTACACATAGAGACAGACAACCAAGCACACTCACATTCACACCTATGGATAATTTAGAATCACCACTTAACCTCAGCATGTTTTTGGACTGTGGGAGGAAGCCGGAGCACCCGGTGAGCACCCACACTGCATAGAGAGAACATGCAAACACACATTTAAGTCAAGCCAATTTAATTTATATAACCCAAAATCACAAATTAGCACTCAACTGCCTTGATTCAGATAAGGAAGATCTCCCCCACAAAAGCCCTTTATTTAGAAAATGTTTAAAATTTGCAAGATGAAGTCTATATTATTGTCCAAGTGGGCAAATAATCTGGCATTCCATGTTTAATTCACTAAAATCGCAACTTACACTTCTCAGACTTGACTCATTCGAGGTGTGAATCCCTTGATTCAGCTTGTTTAAAAGCAGATGTCTGAATTCAGGAACTATAAAAAGATGAGAGAGAAACACTTCACTTGCACAGCCTCACACTTCATATTTAATTGATAAGCCTATTTAGTGAAAGGACACTGTGTAAAGAACACAAACTACAGCTTTGAAAGAAAATGTTCATCACTATTTAATGGCTTGTAAATTGCTCATGAAGGCTTGGGGCTTGATTTAGACCTGACAAAAAAGTCTTAAAACCACTGATTATTAACATATCTCACACAAATTAGTAAGCAGCATTAAAGCAGCATCAGGCGGTGTCTTCACAGGCCCGTCCCATGACTCGCTACCTGCCAAACCGTAAGGAGGAGTTTGACCTGCGTGCCCACGTGGAGTCGTCCGGCCACAACATTGACACCTGCCCCTTCGTCATCCTCACGGAGAAGATGTGCAAAGGCCACCTGGTGAAGATGGGGGGCAAAATCAAGTCGTGGAAGAAACGCTGGTTCGTTTTCGACCGCCTCAAGAGGAACTTCTGTTATTACGTTGGTGAGGATCGACAATGATGTTTTTTTTTTTCCAATGAAATGAGGGAATATTTATGTAATTAATGGTTAAAATCAATGGCTAATTGGCTAGTTGAGCCTTATTTATTCAAGTCTTTTGCAAATGAGACCTAAGAATAGATGTAGTTAGGATGACAATAAAATCAATCACGAAAAATCATCATCACACCAAAAATCTGATTCAAATAATCATAAAAATGATTGAAAACATCCACAGTACATTTAAATATACCTCAGAGTGTCTAACTTCAAATTGTGCAGCATTTCATTCCGCTGCATAAAGTGGAGAGCACTGAAAATCAGGTGCTAAAGTGAATCTGAAGCCACATTTATTAGATCAGAACTCAACTATCCAATTTACGATAATGGTTCATTTGATATTGGACTAAAACATTTGCAAATACGAATAAAAATGAAGAAGCTGTGTGAAAGTCCATTTCACACAAACAGTGAACACAGGAAATCTCAAGGTGCTACTTGAAAAACTGATCCTAGAAAAGAAACTATTCAGGGGCTC
>OMNN01024135.1:0-33673 GCA_900302755.1 Chromis chromis
CCCCACTTCTCACTACCAAAATTTACGGCCATATACAAATTCTGTGGAGACCTTTAAACTATCTACCGATGAGAATAAATTATGTGAAAAAACATTGTTAAAAGCAGTTGCAGTGTCGAGAAAAGCAGATAGTCAAAAGTGGTCAGTGTTTAAAACCCACATATTTCTGATCAAGGTGCTGAATCCCCAAAAAATGTACTTAATTTCCATTTGGGACATTTGGAAAAAGAGTGAATCCATTTTTAAATGTTATAAAGAAGAATATACTTTAAAAGAAAGCAGTTTAAAGTGTCTTGCTTAACGAAACTGTGTTTACTTAAACAGTAAACACAATGATAATCCCAAGAGGGCCACAAAGTTTGATGAGTCACTAAAACAGGAGCAACACCGACCACACAAGAAGATTTTAGAATGTAAACAACTGTTAATGGTTTTACAAGAGATCGAATACGGTTGTAGGTTGATTTATTAACGTTCTGGACATTATTGTGATTAACATGCTAGACGTAAAGTTTCGAAGCACACATCACTTGGCTCTCTACCAGCACACCACCGGCTGGGCTAACTTTTTTTTCCCACCCTCATGGTACATTTATTACCATATGGCTACAACTGAACAGCAAGATACGGTTGGATTCAGTGTCGTTTAGTGGTAAACTGCGGAGCACACAAACGTAACACAGAGAAACACGAACAAAGGTGAGCTAGCGTTGCTGTTGTCGCTCCGGAGGAAAACAAAGCCAGGACGTTAGCCTGTTAGCCTGCTAGCTCACCAACATTAGCCGTACACGAGCTCACGGAGGCTGTACTCACCTACGGACCGGTAACCTATAACGGCGATCTTTCGGTACTTTGGTTGAGGCATCGCGGTGAGAACGGTGTAGAGTGTGTTTGGATAAAGGAGTACGCCACCTACTTTTACTATCGACACAAACTTTTATCGCCACATTCGTCTCGCGTCACGTGACAACAACAAACTTTTCGGAGCCGCCGCCGCTCGAGCTCTCCGCTGGGCCTCGAGCTGGAAACTCAGAGTTTCACTACAGCGAACACAACTTGTACTTATCTCAGAAATATGTCTGGTTCAGTGTCTGATACAGTCGTCGATATCGATAGGTAATCAGAAATTGTGAAAATGACGTCTGAGCTGAAATAGTAAACGAAAGAAAACAGCTTGTTCAACGCGGTCACGATCCGCAAGTCAAACTGACGGAAACTGTCATTGTGTAAGCACACCGTCGTAAAACCAGCCAGTGCGTCAGAACTGACATGGACGAGCATTCAGGCCGATCCGTACAGTAGAGGTCACTCTTTGAGCGCCCAGCATGTTCCTGACCACCGTCCTTTTCAGACTTTTCCAGACTGACTTTCAGGCCACAATCAGTGGTGAAAATCTGAAGTCCTACAAAGCAACAAGTGTGCTTTTACACGCTGTCAGTCTGAACACACAGGACAAGTGCCGAAAACAAAAACACATGTTCGATCACAACCTCATCTGAATGGATTTTTAGCCGAGATAGTGGTCATAAGAAGTATTCTGATTCTTTGCTAAAATGTGCTTTCTTAGGAATACTGTTTCTGCTTGGGTTTATATTTTCAAGACATACTTTTCTACTCGTGTTCATATTTTTAGGTCTTTTTTAACTTATGTTTAGATTTTTTAGTTCATGTTTTGTACTTGTGTTTATCTATGTTGTACTGTGTATATGCTTGCCTTTGAATGCCAGCAATTGTGACATAAGCAATTTCCCCTCAGGGATCAATAAAGTGTTCCTGATTCTGATTCTGATAAATGAATGTAAACACTCCATTTATATTTTCTAAGAAGCTAAGATGAAACATACTTTTTTGGTGGAGCTACAACAGTTCACAGACAACTGAAATGTAACGAGGCATAATATGTTCAATATTTAGAAATTGTTGTGCTTTTTAAGTTAATTATCTGTTTTTTATGTCTCAAAAGTAACCGCTGTCAAACAAAGTAGTGTAAAATGTGAAATATTCCCCTTTTAAATGTTCTGATGCTTTATTATTTTTTATGCATTGTCAGATTTCTAATAAAAACTCACACTCTGGACCTAAGAGGACAAAAAACATGTCAAAAACAAAGCCATAAAAGTATTACATATTATTAATATTTTCCACTTTCACTGAGTAAATAGTCTTGATCATACCTATCAAATATGTATCCACTTTCAGAATTTTTACCCTTTAAATACCAGTTTATTTACATAATGCCATTATTGTTTGTTTTTTTTAATAAAAATGTTAGTTTTTTTTCCATATAATGCAAGAGATAGCATAATTACAATTTCATACATCACGTACATCTGAGGCAATTTGGGGTTCAGTGTCTTGCCCAAGGACACTTCGGCATGTGGAGGGGCCGGGGATCAAACCGCCAACCTTACAGTCATTGGACAACCTGCTCTACCACCTGAGCCACAGCCGCCCCTATAATAAGATTATAATGTCTCAAAAGTAACATTTGTCAAATAAAGTGGAGTAAAATGTACTATATACCCCTTTTAAATGTAATGTAGTACAAGTATGAAGTGACATAAATGGAAATATTCCACCACCCATCCAGGAAAAAACATCTAGGAAGATCTGTTGTTTGAATTAGTGTGTAGGAAGTTAAGTAACTCATTGTATAGCGTTCCTATCTGAACTACCATCTACCCAGATGACGGATATACGTACATAGATGCATGTGTATTGGTACATTTATTTGGGGAAAACAATGAGCTAAGTTGTCCTTTTCTCCTATTGTGTGAACATGTAATGAATGATAGTAAGTAAACTAAAACCTCATGTTTTTAGGCTACCCCCTATCTTACCCCCTGAAATCAGTTTGGCTGGTTTTCTAAACACTGAGCACTTCAGGTAAATAAAGTCTCAAAAAATAAAATCTTAATCTTCTATGCCATTCTCTCTCACTGTCTTGTTTCAACCACATAGATGAGATGGCAATTCTGTTTTGAAGGCACTGCCAGCATGCAGGGGTATTCAGTGCTTCATATTTACAGCACTGCTGCTGGCCCTAATATTTTATCCTCTGGCTGGATATGGAACTTCAATTATTTTAGGGTACAATAAAAAATAGAAAAGCACTCGGAGAGCGCAGACCTCCGCCAAGCAGCTAATTTCCACCCATATTGGTATCTTCACCCTATGTTATAGTCCTACATTCATTACCTCCGCCAAGGAGGTAATGTTTTTGCCAGCGTTTATCTGTTTATTTGTTTGTTTGTTTGTCTGTCTGTTAGCAAGATAACTTGAAAAGTTATGAACAGATTTTAATGAAATTTTCAGGAAATGTTGATAATGTGACAAGGAACAGGTGATTAAATTTTGGTGATGTTCTGGATTACCATCTGGATCCAGGAATTAGTGTATATAAAATGAATGTAGGACTATAACATAGGGTGGAAATCACAGTATGGGTGGAAATGAGCTGCTTGGCGAAGGTCTGCGCTCTCTGAGTGCTTTTCTAGTTTTTATTGGTAGAATAAGAGAAAAGAAAAACTCCATGATGTTCTTTGGCAGTAAGATTAATTTTATACCCACTCCTTATAGAAATTAAATTAGCTTTGTTTTTCCATAATACCATCGAGTATTGACAAGAATAGAAAAGATGATAAGTGGTTTCATTTTCTGTTCCACAAAAAATACATTTATTTTTGATATTGGCAAATTTGGAGATGATGCTATTGCAAGGGTAAATGTTATGTAGTATTTTGAAGTGAATTTCTCTTATTTCTGGTTCATAAAGCTCATCTCTGCCATAGACATAAAATATACGTAGACGCCGCATTGACTGCTGCTGCTGCCGATTGGAGCGACGTGCTTACGCGGCGGCCATCTTGGTACGGACCTACTCGCTCCTACAGTGCATTACGTCTATAGAGGAATGGCATGTTTGCATTATAAAAGTGATCATAAATCAATCAATTGTCAACATATATTCATGCGGGTTGTTTGTTACAAACGTCAGACATGGAGGACAGACAGACATTAAAATTATTTTATTTTTTTTACATCCAAGCACCTGTCACAGCTACGTGTGTGACGTTTTTAACAAATCAAACCGTTTGGAAATCGTTGGAAAATTAAGTGAATAATTCTACTTTAAGATTGTGGAGTACCTCTTACCTCCATAGATGTCCATGCACTCCCTCCTCTGCTCTGCCCGTACCAAGATGGCGGCGCTTTAGGCACGTCTCTCCACAGTCAATGCGGCGTCGTATATATGTCTATGCTCTCTGCTGGTGGTTGACAGGCAGCTACATTTGGGACGTGACCCGGAAGCAGTCTGGAGCTGGAGGTAAACCCTGCCGGGAGATGCTGCTGTCATAAACAGGCAGATGAAAATACAGAATAACCTCACTGGAGCGGCCGTGACAGGGACAGGTAAGAAAACAGACACTGGAGAACCGGCCTGCTTCAAAAGCACTCGTTGTTGTCTGCCTCCGCTGTGTTGTGTACAACAAAAGTCAGCTTGAAGGCTTCGAGGAGCGCGAGCTAGCAGGCTAACGCTAGTTGGCTAGCCGTAGCATTTTGGGTGGCGGTGGGTGCCATAGCAACCGTTTAGGAAACATTGGCTGTAGGGGCTAGCATAGCAAGCTAACACACTTCAGGCTAATGTTGGTTTGTTATGCTAGCCTTAAACACGTCGACGTCGAGACTTGAATGTCCAATTTAGAGATAGTCAGTCAATTAATGTCACAATTCATCGTTGTCTGCTGTCGTCGCTGCACATACTACTTAGTTGTAGCATTCTCTTTAGCGAGCTGTCGATGATGACAGACTGTTATTAGTGTTGAGGTTAGCTAACTTGGGCAGTGGTAATTTCTATCACATGCAGCAAGCTAACGTTAGCCAGCAAGGCCGTAAACTTAGATTACCTCAACGCCACCGTTATGTAAACGGTGGCAGCGCTATCTTTTTCTGTTACGGTCTGGATTTCACATTTAATTTGCCTCAAGTGAGCCTGACGTGATATTAGCTCAACTTTAAGTTACTTTAGCAGTGTTGTTATGTGTCACCCTAATGTTACTGAGGCTGGTAAGATTAGAGTAACCGCTAACTTAGCTGCTAGTTAATAATTTTCTGTTACGATTAATTAATCCACATCGCCCGATCTTTAGCACAGTGTTGTTAGCGCTGAAAGCTAATGTTGAAGCAGTCCTAAATGTACGGCCTTCCTTGCTTGCACCGCACCAACAAGTTAGTAGTATAGTTAGCAAATATTCATTCTAGTGTTTAGTCATAGTTATAATGAAATGTGTCTCCTGTAACCTAATTTGCGAGCTACTTATTAAGTCACACCAGTTCAACATCCTGGATTTTATAATGTGATGTGAAATTGGACCTCTACCTGCATTACTGTATGTGATCCTGTGATAGCAATAGAGATTGTAAACGTGATTATATCTAGTTATGAGTAAATCAGTGAGTTATTGTGTGTGACAGAGGATTCACTTGTCACATGAATGTCATTTCAGTATTCAGCTAGAACTAGTATGGATGTTGATGACTGCAATGGCCGGTCTTTCATATCAGGTAGAACTTTTTATTTATTCAAAAATATATTTGCCATCCAGTCCTTGTGATGTTGTTTAACTGAGAGATTTTGCTTTTGTGTTTTCTTTGGTTGCAGCTAGCGGAGACTCTTCAATGGAAAGAGAGTTTTCTGGGGCCCTTGGAGGTCCAACAGTGAGCACCCCGAATAGCAAAGAGAACTCTCCTAGTCGCTCCCTCAGTGGTCAGTGGAATAGATGTTAATAAACTGCCCATCACTTTTAATGTGATATGTAAAATATATTTTCAAAAGTGTTTTTAATAAAAGTACACTTGTTGCATTTAATATTGGGATTTTTAAATTAATTTAATTAGTAATGATAATAACTTTATTTGTATAGCACCCTTCATACAAGATTTGCAGCTCAAAGCGCTTTACAACAAGGAAACATCCACAATATTACAAAGTACACTTAAAACACTTAAAACATTAACAACAAAGACTTATACGCCTTGCCTACACTACCACAAACGGCACTACCATCACCTACCTCTGCCTCACACCAACTGCACCAAGAAAAGCGAGGCGGGGACACAAACCCCGGTCCGGGTAGGGGGCAGAAGTAGAAGAGTTAAAGATGAAAGTAGGGATGGGACACAAACCCTGGTTCGGGTAGGGGGGTAAGTTTTGGGGCAGCCCTACACACTTAAGTAATGACATGTAAACCTATGTAAACATGTAAGCCTTTTGGGGCAGTGGTGGCGCAACAGGTTAAGTCCCTGACTTCTGATCAGAAGGTCGGAGGATCGAATCCTGTCTGCGGCCACTGTTGGGCCCTTAACCAAGGCCCTTAACTCATGACTGCTCCCCGGGCGCTGCACCGCGGCAGCCCGCTGCTCCTGCTACTGATTGGATGGGTTAAATGCAGAGGTTGAATTTCCCTAAGGGGATAAATAAAGGTTAAATTATTATTATTATAGTCTGTTGTCTCGTTCTCATTAGTCTAGCAACACTCTGGTTGATAGATTATTACAGTGAAGGCCTTCTTTATTTTTCCTCTTGCACCTCTGCAGCCAACTCCATTAAAGTGGAGCTGTACAGTGATGAAGACCCAGGTCGTAGCACTGAGGATGAAAGAGGGGAGCGGGTAGAAGAGGGAGGTCAGGAACAGGGATCTGAGGCTGTCGGAGGCTACAGGGAGCTCACCAATCCTGAAACCATGCCAACTGGAGCCACTAGACTGCCTAACGGAAAGCTCAAGTGTGACATCTGCGGAATGATCTGCATCGGACCTAATGTTCTCATGGTGCACAAACGCAGCCACACAGGTGAGCAATCAGTTCAGTTCAAATAAATGTTTTTTGTGAGAAGGTCTAAGTTATGTTGGCTATTTGTTAAATCAGGTGACATACAGGATATATCTTGGCATGTAATTTAAACTGAAATGCTGTATTCATTGTTGTGCTATTGTGCTGTATTCCACTGACATACAAAGAACTGACCTCGTATTGACACATAGTTAAACCGTAGTTAAAAATATGGGGAATAAACATATTTTAAAAAGTGACTAATGCATCTAATGCTAATTGCATCTAGCTAATTATCAAGATAAATAGTAGGAAAAAAAGCTGCTTTGGTGATGGTTAACATTTTGAATGCTCTGGTGTACTTGCAGTTTAACAGACTGGTGTGGTTGTAATGAGACGACTCATGTAGCTGGAGAAGTTAGGTTGACAGATTTGATCTTTCCACAGGTGAGCGACCATTTCAGTGTAATCAGTGTGGCGCCTCCTTCACACAAAAGGGTAACTTGCTTCGCCACATCAAGCTGCACTCGGGGGAGAAGCCCTTTAAATGTCCCTTCTGCAGCTATGCCTGTCGAAGACGAGATGCACTTACTGGCCACCTTCGCACGCATGCAGGTAGGTCAGATACAAGCCTGATAAGTGCGTTTTTTAAAATAATAGTGTACAATGACCATAATAATGCTGTCTTCCCTCTTTGTCTCCAGTGTCCTCTCCAACTGTAGGGAAGCCATATAAGTGCAGTTATTGTGGTCGTAGTTACAAGCAGCAGAGCACCCTGGAGGAGCACCGTGAGCGCTGCCACAGTTACTTGCAGAGCCTGGAGTCACAGCAGCCAACCAGTGCACAGAATTCAGGTATGGGTTTTATGACATTCATGGGGATGGCTTGTCAGAAGTAAACAACACTTTTCATAGAAGACAATTATTTAATTCACAATATGGTTCTATATCAATATCAGCTTCCAGAAGGGATTGTAGCAGCATCTAGCGTAGAAATGTAGCGCTCCTTCTTAACAAGGTGAAGCACAAAATCCTCCACTCATAATCACATATATTTCCCTGTGGTGGTTTAGATTCATACCAGAATTTCGGAAAAAATCTGTCTGGGTAATAAGAAAACCCCCAAATAACGTTACAGTTTGTTTGTACTTTGTGCAGGAGAGGAGATGAGAGAGTTAGAGTATATACCAGACTCTCTACTGCAGCCCTCCTCAGACAAGATGACATTTATCGATCGGCTCGCCAACAGCATCACCAAACGCAAGAGATCCACACCACAAAAATTTGTAGGTGAGCATTTGGTCTCAGTGTGGACGGTTTGAGGAAACAAAGCAGTATTCATTGACTAAAATAGTATATCACGTGCATTAGGACATATCTTTCTGCCCTAATTATGTGACCCCCCTGCATTTAGGATTTTATATATCCAAGTTCTACGATTTTTACATTTACATTTGACAAGTTTTGTCTTGCCCAGAAATGCAAGACTAGACTCAGTTTAGTCATTTAACTGACAAAAACTCAAACCTAATTGTTTTGTAAATTCAACAACACAATGACTATTATTCAGAATGAATCAAATTTTTTTTATTAATCCGCAAAAGCTTTCAACTATCGATGTATTTTTTAGGAATATGCTGTTGTGACATCTTCCACAGACTTCCATTGTACAGTATCATAAGATTGTGTCTCTCTGTGTTGCAGGGCAGAAGCACATTCGCCTCAACCTTGCAGATGCACCTTATGAGCTCACTGCTGGTTTGGATAAAGACGGAGACATGCACGCAGGGGACCTTGAAGCCCCGCACTTTACTGGTCTGGGAGGAGAATACGCAGGCGTAGCAGGTAACGGAGGAGGGGCATCAGACACCCTGAGACCCCTACACCATCCCACCTCTCACCCTTCATGTTTGTCAGAACTCAGGCCGATCCACCACCACTCCTCTCACACTCCTGTTGGTCTAGGCCCCAGGTTGGATTGCACAGGGACAGGAGCTGGGCTGGGGGCGGTGGGTGTGGGGGGAAGGGAGGCAGCGGAGGGTCATGAAGACCTGCCTGCTGGTCGAAGTCACGCACCCTCTCCTAGCAATGGTTGCCAGGACTCTACGGACACAGAAAGCATGCCAGATGAGCCGTGCAACAGCACTGCTCCGACTCCGACCTTGCACAGTAACAACGGCCATCATCTCCTCCACTCCAACAACCATCACGCAGCACATCCTCCCATTGCACACCACAGGAGTCGGGACAGACACAGCCCCAGCCACGCCAAAGACCGGGAGGTGGAGAGAGAGGATGGAGGCCACTCAGCCCACCCCGCTCCTGCACTTGCTCCAACCCCCAGCTCACCTATAGCGCCTTCCTCCACGTCCAGGGAGGCTTTTCGGGTTGTAGACGGGGAGGGGCGAGCTGTGCGTTCTTTCCGTTGCGAGCACTGCCGTGTGCTTTTCTTAGACCATGTCATGTTTACCATCCACATGGGCTGCCATGGTTTTCGCCAGCCTTTTGAGTGCAACATCTGTGGCCATCGAAGCCAGGACCGCTATGAATTTTCTTCGCACATAGTCCGTGGAGAGCACGCCCTTGACTGAGGATAAAAGATGGAAAACCCGCTTCATCTAGAGCTTTTCTTACTCTGAGACTAGGACCTGGCTGAGTTTGGTCTGCACATGTGCTGAAGGGGTCACTGATGGAGTGAAGCTGAATATTTTAAACAGGCGCTGGCACAGTTGGCATGAACCGTCATTAATGAAAAGCTAATTTATATGTTTCTAAAATTATAATAGTCGTCCTTATTACTTTCAATGCACTTTGAACGACAAATCTATTCAAAATGCATTTTTGATTAAATGTGTTCTAAAGTAGATAAAGAGCCAATGCATTTTTTCATTCGCAGACGTGCCTTGCTCCGAAATTCAGGATTCAGACCTGATGCACAAATTGTAGAAATCTAATCTGACTACTGTCCATAACCTGAAAACCTTCCCTTCTTGAGCACTTTAATAGAAATGATATAACAAAGCTAAGTATGAAGTTTATAGGCTTGTCTACAGTGGGATCTGTACAGATTTTTCTGCCTTGTTCTAAAAGCACCTTTTACAATGAACTGATTCGCTGATAAACCTTACGTTTTGTTTTTTTTTCAGGGTTAATTCTGTACAATAGATTGCTTTTTATAATGCTAAGTAAAGTGCAGACCAAACTCAAAAACCAGGTCCACGTCAATTAGATTTAAATGTTTGAGGGGCTGTTCATGAATTAGAAATGCACTTTGGTTTTTAACGGGGGAGGAATGAACAGATTTGTGTGTGTGTGTGTTGGTGTGTGTGTGTGAGAGAGAGAGCCTGAGAGACCCTGTGTTTTTTTTGGAAGTAACTCGAATAAGTAAAGTGGAAAATGAAGGCCTTTATTTGTGTGAATGCCGTGTGGGGCGGTATATTAATGTTTTGTTTGTTTTTCTTTTCTACGACTGCTTTTGTTGCACTGATAACTGCCAGAATACTATGATTATATTAAACTATTTTATAGAATTCATTAATGACCTGCACATTTCTCTCAAAATGTGAGAACGACTGGCGTTATGTTCTTCTCACTAGGAAAGAGGTTTTAGTATCACTGCCGCAATTTTAGAGATTACTGAAGAGGTTATGCCGTTTATATTTTCCCTTTCATAATTACATCAAACAGCAAAACAACCCTAATAAGGAACTAATCTATTTATGCTATATTTAAACCTGATTTTGTTGTTATGTCATTGTATTGTGCCTTTCTTCACCTTGTTGACCCGAGTGAAAGACATGAGCTACCAGCAGTCGTGTCTTACAAACAGATCTTTACGGGTGACGCTCGAGATCATGAGTTAGAAAATAATTTAAGTAATCAAGTTGTTTTCCAGACACCGTAATGTCTCTGCCCTGTTGTTTTACAGTAGCTGTTTATCATACTCGACAAAAGTGGAGTTGATTTGCATTAATTCTGTTGGCAAAGATCCAGTTCTTATGCTAAATCAAAGACGAAATGTACTTGGCATTTGACACATGCTGCTATGACATGAGTGCAGTGTGGAGTGGCAGTCCACTACCGTCCTCACAGTGTAAATCCAAAACTTTGATTAGCATTTTTTTGTCTGTAAAGACATTTCAGTCCCTCGTAGAATGACAAAGAAGTTTTTCATATCTGTTTTGTTGGTTGTGATCTATATTTAATGATGATATAGTCTTGGAGATTAGTGCAGAAAATGAAATGTCCAGAGAAATGTGTCAGTTCAAACAACACTGTCAGCTCTTGATTCTGTCTATTTGTTTGTATGTTAAAACGACAGAGATAGATATTGTAGCACTTCTTATTAATATTAGATTTTACACAGTTTAAGCACAAAGAATTTAATGTCCAGAAGGCTGTTTTGAAAATTAAGTCTAGCTCAAAGACATGGGCACAAAAATGATACTCAGTTTAGGTTGATAAACAGGACATTTGTGGATGACCTTTATATTATATTATATTATTAAATTAATAGCAACAAGGATAAGTTTGGGACAAACTTGTCAAAAATGTCCTGAAAATCAAAAAGGCTGGAAAAATAGTCAAAATCATCAGCTGACTTGAGCCCATTCTTTTGTGCAGTGCAGACAAAGGCTCATTAACTACTATTCCCCGTGTTCACCATAACGGCTATTTTGACTATATTAGGTGAGTTTTTTTTTTTTTTTGCAGCTCCAAGAAGCATCCTTAGCCTCATAGCATAATTGCCGAAGTCATATTTTGGCCAATTTGTGATATGTGAATAACTCTGCTCTTCTAACACTGCTGATTGACCGTGCATTATTGACTATGGCCTCAGCCTATCAGAATGCTTGTTACATTCCAAAATCACTATCTGCCAAAGTCATCTCTCTGATTGAGGCATTTTTGGCGCTATACATAGATGGCTTTTCTGAAAACTTTAAAATATGACTTAGGCAATTATGCTATGAGGCTAACAATTTATTTTCATGAGACTAATTTGAAACCGCTTAAATATTCAGGGCTTGAAATTAGTATTTATGGTCAAAACTTGTGTTGGTGAATGGTTCCTTGGTTTTGTCATATACTGAACTCAGTCTTGTATGGATTCTCAGATTTTAAATAGTTGTTTAGATGTGCAGAGGTTCGGAAATAATGTTTTCATGAAGAGGAATAAAAAAAAGTAGTACTTGGTTTTCATACTATTTTTAGATCCGCATGAGCGTGGTTCTGTATAGCACCAAAAAATTCCCCGATGGCTGAGCCAAAGAACCACTATTTCTTACTGTTAAGCACTTTTCCCTACTGTAGTGGCAAAATGAAAAAATTAGTTAAAGGAAATTAATATATTTGTATATACAGTATAAATTAGGAAGAAGCTGCAAGATAAGAATTAGTTTCTTTTCATTGCTGTCATTAAAGCCTTGTAGGTGTTAAAATGTTCTTATCGACACTTAGTTTTGCAGAAAACCTTTCAAAATGTAAATGTTTACCTCGCTTCCGTTGAGAAAGGAAGAAGTGTCAAGTTACTAAGTGAAGTCCATGTGTCACAAACGAGGGGTGATTGATAGGTTTTGAGCCTGACCAAGAAAACAAGACTTGTTAATCAAAATGTTTAGTACTCTGAGAGAGCAACATGTCACAATAGTTTGAGTTCAATTTGGACTCATTGTGCGCATTAATGCCTGTACAATACCTGAGTCAAGTAGGGTAGGGTAGGGCATTCAAGCAAAATTAACCGAGTCGGCTGTCCATCGTTTCACTGTGGCATAAGATGGAGCATCATTTCCTAATGTGTCAACGATGTCTTCATGGATTTCCTTGGGAGACATGCCCTTTCAGGACAGGTACTGTATCACAACACGGTCACCAACTCGGTTCATTTTGCTTGAATGACCTACCCTACCCTACTTGACTCAGGTATTGTACATGCATTAATGCACACAGTGAGTCCAAATTTAACTCAAACTATTCTGAAATGTTGCTCTCTCAGAGTACGAAGCATTTTGATTAACAAGTCTTGGTCAGGCTCAAAACTTATCAATCACCCCTCGTAGTTGGCTTTGGTGCACGTTGCTGTGCGAGATTCAAGAACGAAGGAATCACTTGTAGCCACAATGCACTATGGTGATCTTGTCACCACTGTGGTAACACAAATTGAAATATGTGATTAACTTCATTTCTTCTAAACGTATTTTAATAATCAAACAATCTTGCCTTAATATGAAAATAGACTGTTAGATCACTTTGTGACGGAGGTTGGTTTGTAAATTCTCACAAAATCCTAAAATGTAGTTTCCTGCGGTCTAATCTAAAAACGTAACACCAAAGTAGTCATTACAGATCAGTGAAATTGTCTGTTTGCATAGGGAAAAAAATGCTTTGACCAATGAATCCAATGAATTTCATCTTAAACCCTTCTTCACTGTGTATATTGATTTAGGCCCAGATGTGACTCTTCCCCAGTTGGTGTGATTTCTGTGAAGTAGATTTTGCTGTTGTGCCTTTGGCTGAAGGTCTTTTATGCATTTTCTCTCTCAATTGTTGAAGCTCTTCAAAAAAAATGCAGTGGTGGTGCACATTACAATGGCTCATTTTTTTGGTTCAATTTCTGAGTGTACCCTGACACCACCATTATTCAGTAACCCTGGCCAGAACCAGCTTCTCATTTTTACAATCTGTTGACAGATCCATTAAAAGAACTGATGGATTTTGGTAATGCTACTAGGAGCCAAAGAAAATACCAGAGACAAAATGTGTAAAACTTGATGTAACCCTCAGCCGTTTTGTTGATCTCGCTTGAAATATTGTACAAAAGCAGTAAAAGAAAAAATAAGGCTTGGTTCTCCAGTCCAATGAATTGGCTCTTTTGCAGATTCTCATTATGTTCTGCATAATAGATGGAGCAAATCCGCCATCTTTATTTGTGTGTGCTACACTGGATAGTAATGTGCTTCTAAACCTGATGCATGTGGTACCAATGCTGTTCGCTCCTCAACCAACACCTTTCTGTTCTAGTCTTAAGGACAACCAAATAAACTGTCTCCAATTCAAGACTATACTTCAGAAAATAAACTAACTCTAGCTTTGTGGTATCTTGTGTTTAAAAAGGTTTCTTTGTTGCACTATATGTTCCCTTCAGTTTCTCTCTTTAGTTCCCCCCCACTCTCTAAATGGTCTGATATCGCTTTAAATAACTGCAGAGCCTTTTTAAATGTATGTAATTATGCATTTGCGTAATTCGATCTTAAACTACTGTAAGTTTTGTACTGTAAGAAAGTCTATTCCAAATAAAATACTTGACCTGCTTGTCTTTTCTACAACTACACAACACAAGATTGGTTAATGAGCGCCACACATTCAAGTTTTTGTAACATTTTGAGTTTATTTTTCAAGTGTACAGCATCTTCAAATTCTGCTTTACATAGGCTTCGGGGGAGCTCTTGGTGCACCAGCCTGTTAAAGAGAGAAAACAGTTTTAAATCAATACATGTGTCTTCAGCAGGCATCTATATTTGTTAAACAGGTGTATGCAGGCCTCTGGTATTCCTGATTTCCTCTTAGCTTACAAATTAATTGCACCTGTGTGTCTCTGCCCAAACTATTCAGATTACCATAAAAAGAAGGTGCCGTATTGAAGTAGTGTTAAGTGTTTGTAGAACTAAACTAAACAGCTATGGCAGTAAACAGTGAGGGTTTTTGGATGGTACTCACAGCGGGCCTGAATCTGGGTGGTGGGGTGCGGTCTTTCCTGGCCTCACAGGAGCGGTTTCTCACCACCTTACTGTGGATGGCACAGCTGACACAGTAGTGCAGCTTCACGTAGAGCTTGGGCAGAACATATGCTGCAGAGTGGAGAAGGGAACACATGAGTACAAGCCACCAGCAGCAAAATGCAAAGACAGAGCTTGTGATGAAATAAAAAATAGAATTAAGAAAATACACTCACAGTCAAAGACGCTAGCCTCTGAGATGTCTCTCACGGCAGCCGCCTCCACAATGTTCCTGATGACAAACTTCTTGATGGCCTTGTCCTTGGGGACACAACGGGCGCAGTTGGTGCAGCGGATGGGCTGCACATGCCCACGGCCCTTCTTGGCACGACCGTTATTCCTCCTCTTCTTGGTCTGCAAAACAGAGGCCACAGTTAAAAAAAGCCACATTTAAGTCAGATGACGAGGCCTTTACCTTGGTACCATTTTTGCAGCAGCACTATCAAAAATTATCCAGCAGCAAAACGTAGCACCAGACTTATTCAATGTGTGATTTTCCAATTTAAGATTATTTTATTTAGCAACAGTTCTTATACAGCAGTTGGTGTTATTTTAGGTCTCTGAACCCCAAGACTCCATTGAGACCAACGGTCATGGGACAAAAACTCAGGAACTTTTCAGCTGAACTGCAAGCTGTATTTGCACAAAGAAGACAAGTATAGAAACAAATTAAAACACTAAGTAGTAAATTATCTACGGTATGTGCAGCTGCCATTTTTTCCCCAGTATTGTTAACACCTGGAGAAATGTACATGTTGATTCAAGGTTTTCTCAATTAAAAGAAATGCTGAAAAATGCAACGTTCATTTAGTTTTTAATGATTTATGGCATAACTTTGTCATAATGCACAGAAAACATTCAAGTTCTCTCTACTTCTAAACTTCTGGTGATACTGTTCATATAGTTGTGGGAATTTATATTGAAATTAAAATGTGACAGGAGCAAATACTGATTGGTTTTCAGACAATAAGTTTTGCTTTGACTGTAAAATGTAAAAAGGATATCAAACTAAATAAAGGATAGTTGTGAGGATCTAGTGCAACAATAAAGTATTATATGCCAATAGCATCACATTTTCCAACACTACACTACCCCTACTGAGTTATTAATACTGGTCTACACAATCTATTGAGATGTATCATCCGTTTACTGAAAAGATAGTAGTCCATACTCATTTCGGTGAGGAATTGTAATATCACTTGACATTCACAGGTTGTTTCCGTACTCTCCCTTCCAACATTTGCAAACAATGCCAGTTGAACGGTATCAGCAGACAAACTCACACTTGTGTAGTCCAATTCACTACAATATAAACTACTCATGCCTTCAGTTACCAGCCGATTTATCCATATTTCGTTGAATAAATTAGCTTCTCCTAGTCTGCGACTGATTTCAGATCATCAAATTCATTGGATGTCTGCGGTGTCTTGAAACACACAATTGCTTAACACATTTAGACCTATTTAGTTTGATGTTTTACGTGTTATTTAACTAACATACTAGAAATCACCGCAATATATACATCTTCGAATCCACATCTGTTCAGTTTGACCGCACAGTAACGGCGGCGTTATCGTTAGCTACCTCACGGAACACATGCACAAAACGGCTAGCCTGCTAACAGCTAGCATTAGGCCCAAACTCATTTTTTAATGTTTCTAAATGACGATTAATATCGATTGTCGACACTGTAAGTGAACTATGTCTTTATAACACCTAAGAATGACTAATTACGTTTGAGTATTCGAATAAAATATCAGTTTTCAGTGTTTTCGCCGTGCGGCCGCCAGTGAAACGCACTCACCATGTTACACGGGAAGCTGGAAAGAGGACCGGAAGAGGTCGTACCGCGAGAAGTAGTACCTTCCGCTCCGCCCTCGAAATATTTTTTGATAAAAAAAAAACGAAATTTGTTGGTTTTTTATTTTTTTTATTTTCATAAATGCGTGTTCTGCATTCAATTCAAATAAGAAAACAATTACAGGTTTATTTCCTGAAAAATAACGAAGACAATATTTTTTGATTCGCGGAGGGATATCAGTGTATATGGGACATAGCAAAGCGTCTCCCGAGTGAGCGGAGTTTAGTTACTGCTATTATAAGAATGAGAGCCGGGCTGTCGAGCGACGCCGTGTAATGAAACAAGCCCACCTATGTTCTGAGGTTCTCCTGATTGATAAAGTGTGTAAAAATATGAGTGTTGCCTGACAAAACTGTAGATTTAAGACATATGGGATAAAGATAAAAAAGTTGTGCACAAATTGTGACTGAAATGTGAGAAAATAGTCCAATGTGTCATGCTTTATTCACTTTATTCATCCATGATTTACATTATACTGTACATGTTGGGCTGTCAAAAGTAGAAACATATCATCTTTAATGACACGAATTTACAGGTCAGTTATATAATCTTGACTCATTTTAAAATGCATGCTGATTTATTTATTTATTTTGAAGATTTAAGATTTGTTTTTCTTACTTAAAGCAGGCATTCATTTTCTGCTGCATAGTATGAAAATCCATTTCAGTTCACTTTGTGGAAAGTCTGCATTGCATTTCCACACATCAATACTGTAACTTTAAGAAAAATTAAATAGAAACTATCTTTACTGTGTGCCAACTTTAACCCAGAGAGTTTAATGTGCAGGCCTATGTGCTGTTTCATAGATCTTTAACCGCAAATACTACCTACTGTGTTTAATGCACATTCTTTAAGAAACCAATTGACAGCACTGCATCAGATGAGTATATGCAACATTTACAGTATACAACAGAAGAGAGTGCACCACTGTGCTATATCGCCTAAATGTGAAATGTCTCAAATTTGCATGACCTCTCAGTAATTGCATTACTATTACTATAAACTGACACTTTACACTTACTATGGTAAAAATACAGGCCCATAGTAGGAATTGAGTGCAACAAGTTTTCACCACTGAGATTTAAATTGTTTGTTTTTAGCCCTTTCCCCCCTAGTACTTAATATGTATACAAGTCATGGCAAGTTCAATCCTCCTCAGCTTAGAGAATATCACATTTCTGCAGAGATGTTTCTTCTAGCCTTGAGAGTATTTTCTTTTCAGCTGCTGTTTGTTGGAGGGCTTGTATTGCTCTACCTTTCTCTTTAAAATACCCCAATGATGTAATAGTGGATTCAAGTCAGGCGACAAAGTTTAAGAGCAAGTTTTTTTCTTGCATACCATCTATAGAGATTAAGCAATGTCCTTCACATGGTCAGAGGTGTCACAGAAACTATAATTTCCATTAATCACCCCTGTGCCAAGTCTGAAGTACTTGACTGTCTGTTTTTCAGAGCTAGATTGTGCAAGTAGCACACTGTCTGTGGCACCATTTTATAAGGACAGCCAATCACTGCTCTGATTATTGGTACTATGACTTGTTCTTTACTTCCTCATTACTGCTGCAACTATGTTCCTACTGATCTTTAGTTGGTCACTGAGCTTCATGTAACCATTTCCATCTTTGTGAAGTCACATAAACAGATTTCCTCTGGCAATTCTATCTCATAAGGAATCCTGAATTTTCTCAAGGGGATGAATAATGTAGAGTTTTTACTTTAAAGCCTGTAGTTTTGTTTTTGATTGTTTGATTGTTTTATTCTACTTGTCACCTCTACTTGTTTAGAGGTGATTCAATTTTAAATCACTGCTCACTATACAACATCTTCATGAGACTTTAGCATTTAAGTCTCAGCTGTAGACCAGTGCTCCTGGAATGTAACAAAGTACATTTCTTCAAGCAATGTGCTGAAGTGAAATGATTGTACTTAAGTATTTCCATTTATCCTTGTCCTTCCACTTTTACTCTGACAGCTAGTGGTTGTAATTATTGATATATTACCAAATTAGAGAGGCTGTTCTGCCTGCATAATAGACGCTTCTTTTTAATGCTTACTCTACTTGTCAACTTAGAAATAATGCAGTTATTGTGAAGTGATGCAACTTTGAATCATTTGACATTTAAGTTTATATTGCACAGGGGCATCCACATGAAACACTAGCGCTCGTGACTACATCAAAGAAGGGAATCTTTTAGGAGGACTCGTTTCATTTAATAAATCTGACTACAGAGCTCTAGAAATGGGCACAGCTTTTTTACGCCCTTCTAAAAACATCCTTTCTATGTTCATCAAATTGAGCTCACAGGAAGAGCCAGCTTGTTGGACTGTTGTTTTTTCTTTGGAATGTATGGACTGCATTTACATCTGGTTGAGCTCGGATCACAATGTAAGCCTTATCGTCACTAAACGTAACCTGGCTGATCTGACCGATGTTTTTTTAATGTGTCTTTTCCCTTATATTTATATCAATAATATTTTAATAATAATTTTACTTAGATATACAGACTTAGGGGCAGAAGCTAAGAAGGATAGTGAGGGCAGGGCAGGTGAGGCAGTTAGGCCTCCACCTTCAGCACCCTCTATACTTTCTATCCCCTACCCGAACCAGGGTCTGTATCCCATCCATACTTTCATCTCTAACTCTTCTACTTTTACCCCCTACTTGCACCAGGGTTTGTATCCCCACCCCACTTTTCTTGGTGCAGTTGGTGTGAGGCAGAGGTAGGTGATGATAGTGCCGTTTGTGGTAGTGTAGGCAAGACGTATAAGTCTTTGTTGTTAATGTTTTAAATGTTTTAAGTGTACTTTGTAATATTGTGGATGTTTCCTTGTTGTAAAGCGCTTTGAGCTGCAAATCTTGTATGAAGGGCGCTATACAAATAAAGTTATTATTATTAATAATAATGTATAAATCACATGTTAATAGGAGGCGCAAATGGAGTAATAAGGTTTTGCCACAGCTGTTGATTCTGGACACTGACAGTCTGATACAAGAACTGTCATCTGCAAATTCTTCTAGTTTATGGATTTCTCTGTTAGTCCCAAGACTGCACTTGGCCAACACCTGCTCACGAACTCTTAGCCCACTATCACTGACTCAGAGCCCACAGACACTGTTCATAGTGCAGCACAGACTCTAAACACTGAACTAAAAGATAACCAGTTTATTTTCAAAAGCCCTAATCTCCATAACACTATACACCCATAGAAGAAGGTGCCGTTATTAAATAAACATAAACAACACATTCAATTAAAAAAATTTATTTAAATAGTTCTGTAGCGTGTCCTCATTTCTTCTTGCTCTTCTTGTCCTTTGCCTTCTTTTTGCTTGGCTTCTCGGCGTTGGCCTTTTTGTAGAGGTAAAGTCCCACCAAGCCGAGCAGAGTAGGGACCAGGGCCAAGCACACGAGGGGGAACACGTCGTTCACCATTTTCTGCCACTGCGTCTGTTGTGTCAGAGAAATCACCTCCACCTCGAACTCTAGAGCAGCATCACCTAGGACAGGTCACATACATGGTTTGCAAAATATAGTTACATATGAACAGAACAGCACGTATACATATCTAGATTTTTATGTATAAGCATCTAAGATTTGACATTTTAATGATGCCAATGGAGAGCACAGCAACTTTTTCCAAAGCTCTGGCATAATTTCAGTACAAAACACAGTCTGCATTGGCTGCTTTGCCTCTCATCTATTCTGAGTTTACTTTAATTTTCACCTATATCTGTTATGTGCACATGTAAATATATAATGATGTAAACTGTAAAATAATATACAAAATAATACACATCAAAAAACAAAAAAAGAAAACAAGTTGTTTTTGACGATGTCTACTAAAGTTATAGTACTGGCACAGACTGCATTGCATTCAACATCAGTGAGATTTTGCAAGCAAGAGCCATAATATTATATACATGAATATAAAAAACTTCCTTACAATTTCATTTAGCAGATGCTTTTATCCAAAGCGACGTACATAGGTAGGTAGGCGGGGCAGCATTAAGGACCTTGCCTAAGGGTCCTCACTGGATACCTGCGCCCTGACCAGGATTTGAACCACCGATCTCCCATGCCAAGGTCTGGGGTGTTACTCACTGAGCTATCCAGCTGCTTTTCCCTCATTAACATTGTGATATTGATTTTAGTATATGTGTAGCAGTGGTGTGGTTTTTAAAAAATCTTGTGCTTCTCTGTGCGCGTTGATTTGTGTGCATGTGTTCAGTACCTGGAATGGTCGGAGGATAACCTTTTTTCCCATATGCAAGGTGAGAGGGAATAGTGGCTTTGATCTTTTGCCTGAAAAAGAGAATGAAAACATACAAAAACTTTGGAATACTTTGATTAGAATCGTGACTGCATGCATGTAAATCAGTCGCAGTGCTCTGTCTTCCCGGTGGACCTTTACTTTTCACTTACCCTTCACACACGCCAACCAAACTTTGTTCCAGACCTGATAAGAAAATCACACAGAGAGAGTTAATCAGCAAAGCGAGCAGGTCCACTTATCAGATGTGAGCTAATCAAACTGATTAAGCGACACAGCCTGAACAATAGGATTATCGTTCAAATCATTTGTAAACTTACCGGCAATAACCGTCCTCTTCCCCAGCTCGACGACCAGAGGATCCCGAGATAGTGATGTGTCGATCACCTTTCCATCCATGAGTTTACCCTGATCAGTGAAACAAGGGGCATAAGACAGTGCCAAGAACAAAAAATAGAAGATTTTAAAAATGTATGTCATCCCGTGAGTCATTTGTGTCCTCGGTGCATAATTTAATAAGTGGATTTGACTTTTAGTTTGGAGAAACAAGAAAAAAATGTGCTTTTAACATATTTCTTTTCATCACAGAAGAAACTCATAACTTTAAAGACAAGAAAAAAGAGCTACAAGAAAAGATTAATTATTATGTCTGTGGTTAAATTAGCTTTGCACATAGACTGGAAACTAACATTTGCCCACAAGCTTTCTGCAGTTTTTGGTATGTGCTGAACAGGATAAACACACCAGCTACTGAGTTTTTGAGGTCTTGATAAGCAATTTGTTATTTTTGAACAAAAGCAATTTAACTGTTGTCCCTGTTGCCACTCTTTGTGCTAAGCTAAGCTAAGCTAAGCTAAGCTAAGCAGCTGCTGACTCCAGCTTCATATTTAATAGGCAGATATGAGAGTGCATCATCAGCATCTAACACTCAGTAATAAATGTAAGTAAACTGATAAATATTTATGGCTGTTCTCATTGGATATATACATAGATGTTAGTATGAATGCTCTACATCTTGATGAATTAAACATCTGTAGCAGAAAACACACTGTCAGGATGTTTCCTGCATTGAGGAATTTATTTGGTGCCCCAGAGAGATTTAAATCACCCTTTATGGTGGTTTTACCCACTGCTAAAGGAAATTCATCCGCAGTGATAAGAATTGAGAATTGTAAAAAAAAATGATGTAATTTTTTAAAGACGTTTTTCATTTTCTCAGGCATAATAGATATTTTTGTTTATCAATTGCTCAGAAATAACAGGAAAATCCAGAGATTTTTGTCTAATAAGGTAACTCAGACTTGCCATTACTGTATGTGGACTGATCATATGTACTGTCATATGTAGTGAGTCTCAAAAGGCCCATTCTGAGCTTGTAAAAACCCTGACTGTATATTTGTTGTTGTGAGTGATCACGCACTACCTCAGCCAGAACTTTTAGATTCATAACTCTTTAAATTTTATAGCTTTTGTGTCATGGTCTTGGGTTTTGGTTGGTTGGGTTTGTGTTGTTTTTGTGCTTCATTCCTGTGTGTGTTTTCCTCTTCCTTTTCTGTTTCCTGTTTTGAAATAGCCTTTCATCATGTGTCATTTGTGCTTTTACTTCTGTTCTTTGATTACCCTGATTAGTTTCACCTGTGTCTTGTCTCCCCGATCACCTCTCAGTGTTTAAATAGTCTTGTCTCTTCCTTTGTCCTGCTTGCTGCCTTCATGTTCTCCTGCCAGTTTTTCCTCCCTGCACCTATAGTTTGTGGTTTTTGTTCTTTTTGTTGGATTTAATTTTTGATATATTTTTGCAATGATTACCAGCTGCCTTTCGTTTGTTCACCTGTACATACCGGTAAGTTTATTAACTAACATTTGTTCCTTTTCACAACCTTCCTGCTGTGTTTGCACTTGAATCTCTTCTGATGAACCTTGACGTGTTGTTTGATTAAAATAAGCTACAAGGCTTAAAGAGACTCGTCTGGCACGTTCTTTCAGACGATGTTTCTTTCAGCAGGACTAGTTTGTCTCACCCGTTTCGTCTGTTTCATCAAACAGCTAAATCATTAAAGGTTAATTAGAAACAAATTACATATTAGAGCCTAATTGAACTCAGAATTGATGCCTTCAATTTGAAAGAAAACCCAAAACACACAGTTAAAGTTCAAGCATTGATGACGGGACAAATGTTTTTCATCTACAGGTGCCAAAAGTGAGAGATTAATTACTAGTCATATAAAAAGTGACAAACTTTTATTCCTTTACTTATTTGGTTTTTAAGATCTCTCGTTTTTACATTAAATTTGAGATTTTGTGTTTTAATTTAGGTGAAAGTAATAATTTAGTATGCACACATGTTTTAAAAATTAAACTGTATAAATTTATTATGGACTCCAGTAGCTCTTCACACTCTAATAATTATTATGTATCAATATAACCAATGATCAAAAATAATGTATTTAGCATTTATTAGTACGTATGTGCTTTTGTCTGTATGTATGCAGAATAGTTTGTCTCTTCTGTATTACAATTATATTTAATAATAATCTAACCTTTATTGATCCTCTTGGGGAAATTCCTTCTCTGTGTTTGACCCATCCTATTCAAAGATAACCTTAACTATACATACTAGGACCAGTGGGGAGCAGTCATCCACAGTGGTGGTGACAGGGACAAGCGGTCGCTCTCACTTTCCCACCTCAACCTCTGGTTGTAACCGGCGACCCACCGGTTACAAGTTTGCTTTACAAACCACTAGGCCACCGCTGCCACTTAAGGCAAAGTGCTGCCGTCACTTATCAGCCATGCAGTGTCAGAAAGACGCAGCAGTTTGTTCAACATTTACTGCTGTTCTACAGCTATTTCCAAAATCTCCAAGGACTGTTCAAACTATCAAGACGAGTGAACTTCTGGGTTTTTCATAGATTGGTTAAAGTTATCGGTAAAATCAGATACTTTGACTCTTCTGTAGTGATTTGAGCCTGACCAGTATATCAGTTAGCCGATATCACTGGCCGGTATTTGCCTATCACAGATATTTTCACATATATTGTCCAATGAGTGCTGATAGGAAAATTTTCTTTTACATAATGCAAAAAAGTAGCTTGGGGTAATTTAGAAACATAGTTTGTTCAGCAGCTCTGACTCTGTTATTTCCAATACTGTCTGCAGCACATGTAGCAGAGTCATATCACTGCTGAGTCAAAGTTTGTGTTCACAGAAAGCCACTTGGTAGTTTGTGAAATACAATAATTAAATAAAACTAAACTGTCTGATTTCAAGTTCTCAAAATGTAATATTTTCTGGTTTCTTTCCTTGTCTGAAAGTAAGCTGAATATCTATTTTCTCAGGCTTTGGGAAACACTGATCAACATTTTTTGACTATTTTCTGACATTTTATAGACTAATCCACTAATCGACAGAAAATTTGACAATGAGAAAAAGTTGCTGCCCTGATGTACAAAGAGTACAGGCTGATACATTGTTAGCAAAGTTTTTTTTAGCCCCTAAAATCAGCATTGGCCTCCAGTCCTTTATCTGTCAGGCTCTGGTAGTGATAACATGTGAGAGGCACAAACTGGGAACCAGCTGTGTTGGGGCCTAGTCAAAGGGCATATGGGGGCAAAAGAGCAAACTATCTGACTTTACAGATTTAGTTACAGCTTAAACTTCTTTGATAAATCAGTGAATGTTTAAATTCCTGCAGAGTTGAAAACCATGAACTCCCAGTATAGTGCTGGTTGTGTTGCTGCCCCACTGACAGACTGAGCCCTTACTGCTGACGTGTTGCACCGCTTCATCACTCCATAGTAAAGCAGAGTCGATCTCCCGCACCATAAAAAGCCACATAAATCACACTAAACCATCATGTGTCCGTCACAAAGCCTTTCAATCACACCGCGCAGCCCCTTTTGTGTCCTTCACATTCAGCCTGTGCGTAAAAATGCGCAGCCGCCGCGGGTCCACATGGTTCGTGCCACATAGACAACCGCGGGGCTCGTCATCAGCTGGGCCGGTTTCCATAAAAAAAAATCCTCTGTAAAAATGCTCACAAAGGATAGTTTGACCAGTTCGAGCTGACAGATGAGGAGGGATCGCCTCTGTGACTCACCGTGTAGTGGATCTGCAGCGTGTCTCCCATACTGGAGAGGACCGAGCAAGTTTCTGGCTTCACCTTGGGTCAGAGGAGTTAACAGTCAACACCGATGCATTTAATCCACATTGTGTTTTCGTTGGATCTGCTGTGTTGTTGCAGTGTGATCGTGTTCAATGTAACACACGTTTCACTCACCAAGGTCTCCACCTGCAGCTCCTCGGCTGCATTTTCGTCTCCCTGTGCGAGTCCACAGGTGAAAGCCGCGAGCAGGAGAAAAACGAAAACGCTCGTCCTCATTGTGAACTTCTGGAAAAGAGCTGCCATCCAGCAACTTCCGTGTGGGCTTCTTCTGCACTCAGCGGCGGAGAGAGAGAGAGATGGAGGGAGAGCCGAGCTGCAGTCGTCGAGCCCCGCGTCCAAAATGGCTCAGCAGCAGGTAATGCTGATGTGGTGTAACGCTGTGGCGATAAGGACTGGCGGCCCGTGGACGTTGTCCCAGCACCTGGGTCTCCCTGAAGAGCCCGCCTCAAACATTCCGCCAGCATCCCATCGGGCTGCTGGCTGTGGGAGGGAAGAGGAAGCGGCGCTCTGCGGAGGCGCTGGGGGGCGGTGCTGCGCAGCTTTGTGCCCGGCTCTGCTGCTCCTGCTCCAGGCTGGAGGCTCCGGAGCAGACACCCCCTTGATCCAGCTGCTGCAGAGCCTCCACGTAGCCGCTAGTCTCCCTCTGGTCCCACGGCCGTGTCCAGAGAGTCTGATAGGGGGGCCACTGGGAGTCTATGGGGGGGGCAAAGGGTCATTACATCTCAAATCATCACATTTTAAGAACAATTTCTTCTCGATCATCATTGATTTGTTTGAAAAATCTATAGCATAGAATATAAATATTTATAAAGATATCTGAAAGTATAGTCTAATATATTAAATACTAAACATCCTGACAGTGTGTTGTCTGCTACAGATGTTTAATTCATCAAGATGTAGAGCATTCATATTAACATCTATGTGTATAGTATCGAATGAGAAAAGCCATAAATATTTATCAGTTTACTTACATTTATTACTGAGTTAGAAGATGATAATGATGCACTCTAATATCTGTCTATTAAATATGAAGCTGGACTCAGCAGTTGGTTAGCACAAAGAGTGATAACAGGGACAACAGTTAGCTTGGTTTTCTACAATTCTACAATTTCATATAGCAGACACTTTTATATTTATTTATATTTAGGTAGGCAGGGCAGTATTAAGGACTAAGGGTCCTCACTGGATACCTGCGCCCTGACCGGGATTTGAACCACCAGTCTCCCATGCCAAGGTCTGGGGTGTTAGTCACTGAGCTATCCAGCTGCTGTCTAAAAGTAACAAAATGCTTATCAAGACCTCAAAAACTCACTAGCTGGTGTATTTGATCTTGTTTAAAATGTACAAAAACTGCAGAAACAAGATAATTTACTTTAAAAAAAGCCCCTCGAGTCACTTTTAGCATGTTTTGTTGCACATTGAAATTCAAAGCTATGTTTGAACAACAATATCTCAGGAACTATCTTGTCATGAAGAGTCCTATCTTTAATTTGTTTGAAAAACCTATAGCATAAAATTTAAATATTAATATATCTGAAAGTATAAAAGTATAGCCTAATATATTAAATACTACTACAAGATAATTTATTTTAATAAAGCCCCTGGACTCACTTTTAGCATGTTTTTTTTTTTTTGCACATTAAAATTAAAGGCTATGTTTGAGCAACAATTTGCTGCAACTATTAAAGATAAACGCCTGAAATCTTCACTGTTATTTCTCATGTCATCTATTCAGTCAGCAATATTGGACAAGTAGATCAAATAGTCTCTGATTATGCGTGAGTTGAACTATGAAAAACTAATTAAGCATTCATTAAAACTGATATTTTCTGAACCATATGTAGTTGCCTGTCACAATAGTAGAGAACAAAATATGAAATACTTGGTTATAAAAATGACAATGTATTATATAGTTAACTGGTCGAGCAGGTATGACAAGTTTTATCACAAAAATTAAAAAATATTGATAGACAGCCTAATAGAAGTAGAACAAATACTGGTGTTTCAAAATGGTTCTCCAAATATAATTTTTTTTCAAACAGACCCAAACCCTGGTTTGGGGACATAATATAACCACGACCAAAAACTCGGAAAGAATGGGATATATTAAGCAAACATTTCACAGATACCATTTTCGGTATCTTTAGTTTATGAGAAAATAACCTTTCAAGCAAATGAGGTGTTCCAGCAGATGGCCCGTGATGATTTGAGAGAGAATAACCCCAAAACCAAAAGCCATAACTGAATTTCAGGAATTCTATTATGTTGTTGTGGTACAGAGGATTGTTGAAAACGATGTGAAGATGACGGGTAAGAAATCTTATTCTTATACACCCTTTTTTTTCTTATTTTACGGTGAATGTTACTAATTATCTGATGTGCATAGACTTACACCAATCAGCCACAACATTATGACCACCTGCCTAATATTTTGTTGGTCCCCCTTATGTGGTCAAAAATGCTCTGAACCATTGGGCATGGACAAGAGGACCTCTCAGGGTGTCCTATGGGGTCTGGCACCAGGATGTTGGCAGTGGATCCTTTGGGTACTCTGGCTTGTGCAGTGGGCCTTCTGTCAGTCAAACTTGTTCTACTGCATCCTGTTGATGCTTGATCAGAATGGGATCTAGGAAATTTGGAGGTCAAATGAACATCTTGGGCCATTGTCATGTTCCTTAAGATGTTCCTGATTGGTTGATGTTGTTGCCATGTGGTAGGGTGCATTTTCCTGCGGGGGTAGGACATTGACATTTGGGATTTCCATTTGCATGAGGGAGTGTGCTTGTTGTGGGACAATGTTTATTTGGGTGTCTAAGTCTCATCAACATGGATGCCAAAATCCAAGGTTTTCCAGCAGAACACCACATACTGTAGTACCAATATGATCAATGTTATTCACTACACCTGTCAGTGGTCATAATGTTGTGGCTGATCGGTGTATATCAGAACATTTTGGTTATTAGGGTGACTACCATTCAAAATGCCAGCAGAGGAGATGCTTCAGTGTATTTGAGGGGAGAAACATCTATATGCAAAACATCCTTTGCTTATCTTTTCAATATTGAAAATTCTGTCCCTGTGTGATTTTGATACAGCATCTTGTAGCACAATAAAACTGGTTTCCATTGTTCCCTTTGTCGTATTTTGTTGGTTACTGTGATAATTTTGTGCAATACTTTAAAATACACAGTAATGTCACTGCTGCAAATATTCTGCTGTGGATGTTTCAGGCTGAGCTCATTTTAAAGTATATGCTGTTGGGTAGTTTAATCTATAGCAATGCATTGTTTTGTTAGATGTTTGGAAACGACGCCGATTTTTAGGGAGTAAGAAATGTCATGTTTGTAGTGTTGTTGTTGTATGAAAACACCAAATGCAACAAAAGGCAGCCTTTCATGAGCTGAGAGAAACAGCCTGTTTTCAGCTTTGTGATGGTGCACTTTCCAGCTTATCCAAAAAGTATTAAATCATTTATTTATCTGAAGAAGGAACATTTTCTCAACATATATAAAATCACCACACTTTGAGATACATGACCTCTCACTGGACAGGAAGGGTGTGAAAATTGTAATCTGAGAAGTAACTAAAGCTGTCAGACAAATGTAGAGGAGTTAAAAGCACCATATTTAGAGAAAAAGTTGCATAAAATGGATAATACTCAATCAGATTACAAGTACCTTGAATTTGTACTTTAGCACAGTACTTGAGTAAATGTACTTGATTACGTAACACCATTGCATAGAATTCAGCTGCAAGCACTGATTATGTGTACATATTGATATGTTCTACAGATGACACTTGCATAAACACAGCATTCGATTAATTTAAGTCTGGATCGCTTGTTACAGGAGCGCTGCAGCTCTAGGCCTTTAGGGAGGCTCCAGATTTATCATGTGCATATTCACTCATGGTTATTTGATTGTAAAGTACAACGCAAATTTAAATAACAGCATTAAGGTGACGCATGCATTATTGCATATAATAAGGCCCCTTATTTCAGCTCATATTGTGCTTACATGGTGCATATTTCTTCGTAAATGTATGTATTATATTTATTTTGATGCTTCTGGTTGAGTGGCAACAAATACCAATTAAAGTCCAGTTCTTAACTATAATTAAAATGTTCATACAAGCATTAAACCAAATACTAATCATGTTGTCACATTAAAACTTGATTAATTGTATACTGAACAACATAATGTAAAAGATTCTCAAAGATCTACATTATTTAGTGAGAACAGAGGAAAGAGACGTTCTCACAGCTGCTGGTGATATGGAGACCAGTTTTCTTCACCTGTGACTCACTTTCATCATCGTTATTTTTAGTTTCAACTGTATAAGCACTCCTGCGACGCTGAAAGCCTCGGTGACTTGTTAGAGGGTGACAAAGTGTCAGCAAATCAGGTATAAATAGAATATAATATAACTTTATTAGCACATGTGGCATTTAACCAAGGTTACAGGAGCTCAGAGATTGAAGCAATTTCTGACTGGATGTCTACATAACTCTTCAGAAACAATCCAGGAAAATGTTCCCTTCACATTTACCAGAATGTTATGGCTCAGATGGCTGCACAATATTGTCTCTTATAAAATCTGATAGTCATTCGTTTGCTGCTCATAAACCAAAGACTTTATACCAGAATAAATGTTGTATAAGACTCTGTTAAACATTACAACAGCTTTAACAGAAAGAAAAGGTGATTCAGTATAAGTGAGTAATCTTGTCTCTTCGTATTCTGTACAATTTGGTCCAATAGCCAACATAACGGTCTCACCCCCTAATATGTTAATGTCAGTCATATATGCCAAATTGGAATCCCAGATCTGTTGTGTCAATGAAGTGCTGGCATGTTTGCCAAGTGTTAGTTTTAGTCTCCTCATCAGTGTTTTCCTCCATTAATTATTCTCACCTTCCACAGCAAATTATAACAAAATAACCCACAAAACTACACTCATTTGTTCAACTGCTCTGTTTTCTAGCAGGATCACTGCCACAGATTGCAGCATTTGTGGTACTTGCTCAAGTGTTACACAAAGGACGGTTTGTCATGCAGAGGAGTAAGTTTAATATTAAGCTCTGGTGTTAACTAAAACAAACATCCAATGATGTGTGTGCTAAGTTTCAACATTGTTGCCAGGCTGACGCACCATGTTGCTTAACCAGGAGCCTCCATCACACCTCTATTAACAAAGCAAACGTGTGCATCGTAGAAACCAGCAAGAGGTTTGAGTTTACGGGGAATTTAAATATCTTGTTTTAAAATGGGTGTATGATTAAAAATGGTATCTTGAAACTCTTAAAGTGCTGAACTGAAATGGAAACTAATGACTCATCCATGTGCAAACTAAAGATAAAGCTTAGTTCCTCCCTCAGATCACAGAACAAGATAAGTGCATGCTGGTAAAACCACTATGTTTTTGTCTTTGATCTGGTCCATCGTCACATTCAACATCTGTTTTACATTCACACAGGCTTCCAGTAGGTGATGGACTCTCTCTATAGTAATAGCTGGTTCAGACATACTGCTGTCTTATGTTCTTAACCAGCACTGAAAAACACTTGTGCAATATCTGAGCTGTCATTATGAGTGTCTATTTACACTATGCATTTTAGGATAACATTTCATAATGATAATTTGTTGCACTCTTCTTATGCAACAAATACTTTACTTTGTTCCCCATCTGTGGCTGAAAATATTGCACAAGTGTTATTCAGTGCTGGAAACCATTTCACCATTTCCTCCATAACTTCACACATACAACAGGAACTTTATATAACAGGATGCCAGGCTCAGTAGCAATTAGATTTATTACAACTTCACTATTCACATGCTTGTAATTTCAGCTTATTTCTTATTTTTTGCTGAAGTTATTAATATTCAGTGAAGCAAGTGTGTAGCTTTAGGTAATCGTTTGGAAGACCTGAGCTGGTTTGCACTGTTTTAATGAGAAGTTAGTGATGCTTCTCAGCATTTGTGATTACGACTGTTAAGTAAAACTTTACTGCAAATTCACTTAATGCATTTTTAAAACATACTGGATCTGCAACATTACAGTGTAGTCTGTTGTTTTCTCTACTGATGCAATTTAGTGAGCAAAATTTGGGAGGTGCCCGATTGGTCCCGCATTGATTCTGCAGCATGACAATGACTCCAAACATACAAGCAGAGTCATAAAGAGCAAGATGTGACAGATGGTTTGACCCCCACGGTGACCTGATCCCAACATCATGGAGTCAGTCTGGTGTTACATGATAGAAAGACATTTTATTTGTCCCTGTGGGGAAATTTGGTTTGCAGCAAAGCCACATGGCATTTCACCTCAACAAGTAGATCATCATGAGACATACTCATACTGTGCATGTTGTGACAGATTAGAATGGTCAAACCAGCTGGACTTCCTACTTATTGCTATATGTGTTACCCATTTGAAAACCTAATGGCTTGAGGAATAAATGATCATTTAGATCAGTCATCAACAATTCAAATGAGGAGGCCAGGGACGTTTGATTTATTTATCCCTAATTGGAAATGTGATCGCTAATAGTTTACTGGCCATTGTTACAGTTTTCTAACCATCTTTTTCTGTGCCTCAGTAGCACTGCCAAACCAGCAGATGATGCAGAAGGACAGAACATTTTCAATAAAAGCACAGACAAACATTTTTAAACAAACAATGCCAAGCTTGAAACAGAGCAGCGTCTCCAGAACTCGGCAGCAACTGAGAGAAAGAGCCTAAATTACAGCTTAGAGCCTATTAATATTGTTGTACTGATCTACTCAACTTGTTTATTCCTCTGAAAAGTTATCTTATGGCATGGCACATTAGAAAAATAATTAACAATGGTAGTATGGGAACTTTAATGATCATGTTTGTGATTTATGTTTTTATTAAGTGAGCAAAGACTCCGTTATCATTTTCTCAGCCAGTATAAGCTTAAATTTAACCTACACTTTTACATAACCCTGAGGTCCTGTAGAAGAGCTCAGCTAACAACATGTGACTGAAATGTCTGACGCACAGCGAGGGAAGAACAGGGCAGTTTCACAGCAGACGTGTTGACTGGTGATAATAAGAAAATCACAGGTGTAATGAATAACACCGATGATACCTCTGTTCCATTTATTCCCTCAGTGAGCCAGCAGGCGCCTGACCAAGGCTCAGGAAAGTGGAACATCTAAACGGATTTGAAATATTGTTGGCATTCTTGCAGATTTCCTGCAACGACATCTCAAAATGTGTTGTCTATATTTCTACCAGAGGAAATTTACCCTGGTTGTTCCTCTGGGTTGTACAGTTTGGGAACACAGGCTCAAAGTTTATGTATACATACAAATTTATATAACTGAAAACCTTCTTACATGAATTTAAATCATTGTAATTACTGAGATAAACTTGCTCTATGTTCCTCCTGTGTGAGGAGCCATGTGTTCCCTTAGAGATTTAAAGGCCCTGCACATCTACACAGGTGTTTTACAATAGTCTGGGCTCAGGTTGTAGGTAGGAAGCTGAGAATTATGCGAATGACAATTGTGTAGGATGTTAACAGTTATTTTCATTGCCACCTAATCTGCTGATCGTTTTCTCGATTAATTGATTTGTTGTTGTTGGTATAAAAATATAGATCAGTGTTTCCCCAAGCCTGTGATATTCAGTTCTCTGTCTTAGAGGAGTAAAGAAACCGGAAAATATTCAAATTGAGGAAGCTGGAATCAGAGAATTTAGATATTTTTCCCTAAAAATGCAAAAAAAAATAAAAAATAATTGATTAGTTGATTACTGAAAGAGTGAATGAATCATATTATAGACAACTATTCAATTAATCATTCCAGCTCTGCAGTACTTTCATTTATTCCATCCCTGTTGTGCAGCGCCCGGGGAGCAGTCAGGGGTTAAGGGCCTTGCTCAAGGGCTAAACAGTAGCCACAGTCGGGGTTCGATCCTGCGACCTTCTGATCAGAAGCCAGGGACTTAACCTGTTGCACCACCACTGCCCCCAATATTAAGTAAAATAAATAAAATCTTCTGTGTAGGTGGGTGTGCAGGGCCTTTAAAGTATAAACAAATAAATGAGAGCTGTTAACACTATCACCTATTTTAGTTTAGACGTGCCTCTAACTAATCAATACGATGTTCGAGGATGGGTAGATACAGACATTAAATTAAAGGAATTTTATTAATCCTGAAGAAAGTTCCTGAGCCAGATATTACTCAGATAATATAGGGAAAAATACAGTAACATGAGAATAAATGCAGTGCCCTGAAGAAAAAACAAACAAATAAAATCCAGTAAGCTAAAATAAAACTAGAGAAGCAATATGTAATATTGACATATATACTGAGGTAATGTTGCACATGATGATAAAATACTGTGACACTGTTGGATAAAAAATAATGTTGCATTTTTTTAAGGCAAAATCAGGACTGATAAAAAAAAATTGGCCATAAATAAATCTGATTTGTTACCAAACACACCAGGTTGCTCCAACGTCCTTCTTTCAAAGGTCTGTCAACTACATTTTGGTGTAGACACCTACTCTCGCGAGATCTCGTTTCCTGCCGAGTTGTCACCCGGAAAATCTCGTGAGACGTTCAGTAGAGGACTGCTCAGCTAAGGTAAGTCAGGATACTGGCTCCATCACCTACACCTAACATTTAACAAGGGTCCCGGCAGGTGGTAGAATAATAGCGGTGCTGGTGTGGGTCCTGTGTGCCGGTGTGTAGTCTCGGTGTGGCCCCGGGCTGGAGCAGCAGCGGCGGGCGGCTCGCTGGT